>JARBWK010000836.1:0-24180 GCA_030556195.1 Anolis apletophallus
TGCTGGCAGGAAGCCCAGACCTAAAAGTTGCAAAGAGAGAACAAGGAGGCTCTACATTGCTAAGTTTGCCTGTGAGAAAGGAATATGGTTATAGATGGCTATTGTTCTCATTTTAGTGATGACAGTGAAATGATGTAAATGTTTTAAGCAATGTTTATTGGATTATTGAAATGTCATGTAACAACATTAATCACCAGCCAATTATGATTGTTTTAACCATGAAGGAGGGGTGGGTTTAACTGACTGGAATCCATTACGAGTATAAATGCCTTGGGATGAAATGTATCGAGGTCCTTTGCCTTACATACGGCTGCGTTCCTTATGCAAAATACCCACCAGCTGGTGATAGAAAATAATCCGTTTTGATTTTCACCTACTTCACAGTTGTCACGGGTTTTCCCTCCTCCTAGTATCCGCACGTACGGGCAGCGTTGGTAAGATTAACTTGGTACTTGGAGTTCTAGAACTCCCGGTTCTGCTTCACCAGGGATGCCATAACAAGTTACAACTGTCAGGGGTGCCATAAATGTCAAACTACAACTCACAGGGATGCCAAAATCTCAAACTACAACTTCCAGAGATACCATAACAAAGCTATAACTCCCAGGGATGCCCTAAACAGCCAAACTACACATCCCAGAAACTCAAACTAAAACTCCCAGGGATTCCATAACAGCCAAGCTACAACTCCCTGAGATGCCATAACAAACTACAACTCCTGGGATGCCATAGCAAACTACAACTCCCGGGATGCCATGGCAGTCAAACTGCAAGGGAAAGGGAAATGGGAGGGATGGTAACCGGCGGGCGCTAGGGCCGCGCGGGAGCCTAGGGGAGGCCTCCCCTCCGCAGTGCCTGCCTGCCTGCCTCTTCCTCGGGCGTGGTGGTGGATCCCGCAGCAGTCGATCGATTCCACGGAAAGGAAAAGGAAGCAGCAGCCAAGAGCCGCTCGGAGTCCGGTAAGCGGGGAAAGGGAAAAGACCCCACACTCTTCACCACCAGTTTATTTTTATTTTTTCCCCTTCTCCAATTGGGATCCACTGATCCCCAAAGGATCCCCCCTCCCATGGCTTGAGAGTAGAAGAAGGAAAGAATCCACTTCCTCTGCTGGGCCTCCTCTACGCGCCCAATTCCTTTCCTTATCGTGGGATCTTATTCCTCCCTATTATTATTTCCATATAGATAGATAGGGATCCCATTGGGATCCTTTTTCCATCCACTTTGGGGCCTCTTTTTTAGATCATTACACTCCCCCCCCCCACGTTGCTTGCTTCCTCTATAAAACTCTTTGCCAAGTTTCTAAGAGATCTTTTCCTCCCTTTTACTGGTTCCCCCTTTTGCTCAAAAGCCAGTGGATCCAGTTGATCGCACGGGATCTACTGGATCAAGTTTCAAAAGAGATCTGTAATATCTACTGGTTCCTCCTTTTTCACCACATATCCACTAGGTCCATATGGGATCCACTGGATCTCCACGGAAGAAGTCCACTAGACATATTTTTCCTCTGATGAAACCCACAGGATCTACTGGGCCAAGTTTCAAAGAGACCTCCCTCCTTTCTACTGGCTCCTCCCTTTTCACCCCAAATCTACTAGGTCTATATGGGATCCACTGGGTCTCCACAAAAAGAAGTCACCCTGGATTCGGGTTTTTTCTCAACGAAGCCCACAGGATCTACTGGATCAAGTTTCCAAAAAGAGACCTCTCTCCTCTCTACTGGTTCTTCCCTTTTCACCCCAGATCTACTAGTTCTATATAGGATCCACTGGATCCCCACAAGTTTCAAAGAGACCTCCCTCCTCTCTACTGGCTCCTCCCCTTTCACCCCAGATCTAACCAGGTCTATATGGGATCCATTGGATCTCCACAAAACAGAAGTCACTCTGGATCCAGGGTTTTTTCAACAAAGCCCACAGGATCTACTGGGTCAAGTTTCCAAAAAGAGACCTCCCTCCTCTCTACTGGTTCCTCCCTTTTCACCCCAGATCTACTAGGTCTGCATAGGATCCACTGGATCCCCACAAAGAGAAGTCACACTGGATCCAGTTATTTCTTCAATGAAACATGTGGGATCTACTGGCTCAATTTCAAAGAGGTATCCGACCTCTCTACTGGTTCCTCCCCTTTTGCCCCAATCTACAGAATCTATATGGGATCCACTGGATCCTCACAGAGGAAGTACACTGGATCCAGTTATTTTTTTCAGTGAAAACCGCAGGATCTACTGGGGCAAGTTTCAAAGAGATCTTTCTCCCCCTCCTATTTTGCTCCAGATCTATTGAATCTCTAGGGGATCCACCGGATCTCTAGGAGACGGACTAGATACCGTTCTTCTTCTAAGAAATTGCTCCAGGTATTACTTTTTTTTCCACTGCTTCTTCTCCCTTCCCTTCTGCTTCCTCTTCCTGGATCTTTTTGGTGTAACATGCGCATTGTGAGATATCTTGAAGGGTGCATAGAATTATTATTCTCTCTACCCAGCTTATTCTCTCCACAAAGAAGACTCAAAGGGAGGCTTTGCTGTCTCACCAAACTACAACTCCCAGGATGACATAGCATTTCACTACAATTCCCATGGTGTCCTGTTTGCCACCTTGGATCCACTTTGGATCGTCATAAGCAGGATCTACACATTGTAGAATCAATGCAGTTTCGTATCCCTTGAATTACCATTGATCAATGCTACGGAGCCCTGGGATTTGTAATGTGTACTGTTTTTGCAGAGAGGCTCCAGAGACCTTGCAAACTACAGCTCCCAGGAATCCATAGCAGTGAGTCAGGGCAGCTCAAGTGGTATTAAACTGCAGTGAGTCCCCTTAGTGAGATAGGGTGCAATATAAATAAAGTTTGTTGTTGTTGTACATAATATTGTTGTACATATTGTTGTTGTAGTACATATTGTTGTACATATTATTGTTGTAGTTGTACATATTATTGTTGTTTTAGTAGTACATGTTGTTGTACACATTATTGTTGTTGTACATATTATTGTTGTTGTACATATTATTATTGTTGTTGTACATATTATTGTAGTAGTATATTTTTGTATATATTATTGTTGTAGTAGTACATATTATTATTGTTGTAGATATTGTTGTAGTAGCAGTAGTAGTACATGTTGTTGTTGTACATATTATTATTGTTGTACATATTATTGTTGTACATATTATTATTGTTGTACATATTATTGTTGTTGTTGTACATATTATTATTGTTGTTGTACATATTATTGTTGTTGTTGTACATATTATTGTTGTAGTTGTACATATTATTGTTGTAGTAGTAGTACATGTTGTTGTACATATTATTGTTGTACATATTGTTGTTGTTGTACATATTATTATTGTTGTAGTACATATTATTGTAGTAGTATATGTTATTATTCTTGTTGTACATATTATTGTTGTACACATTATTGTTGTTGTATATATTGTTCTTGTAGTACATATTATTGTTGTACATATTTTTGTTGTATATATTATTGTTGTAGTAGTACATATTATTGTTGTTGTAGTATATATATTATTGTTGTAGTAGTACATATTGTTGTTGTAGATATTGTTGTAGTAGCAGTAGTAGTACATGTTGTTGTTGTACATATTATTGTTGTACATATTATTGTTGTACATATTATTGTTGTTGTTGTGCATATTGTTGTTGTAGTACATATTATTATTGTTGTTGTACATATTATTGTTGTACATATTATTGTTGTTATAGTAAATATTATTGTTGTACATATTATTGTTGTTGTATATATTATTGTTGTTGTACATATTATTATTGTATATATTATTGTAGTAGTAGTAGTACATATTGTTGTTGTACATATTATTATTGTTGTATATATTATTATTGTTGTTGTACATATTGTTGTAAATATTATCGTTGTTGTAGTACATATTGTTGTTGTTGTACATGTTGTTGTTGTTGTACAGATCCTTGGCAGAGAATCCTACAGAAAAAAAACTGCAGATCCCAGGTTTCTATGCAAAATTGCCATGTAATTTTGGAATGAGGAACTGGCCTGGGACAGATAGGAATCTGTTGCCAGTAAAAGCAATTAGGGAATTGGAAGGATCTTACGGTACTTCCAAATGCCAGAACTCCCTTTGGAGTAGAATAAAGGGTGCATTAACACTGGTTTCTAATTACGCTCGTTGTTTCCCAATGGCAAATTAATGCCAGCTTATTATTATTATTATTATTCATTTTGTCCTCCCAACGGACTAAACCACCTGTTCCTATTCATTCCTAGTTTTCCGCTTCGGTGGACACGTTCCAAAGCAAAGCTCAATGCAAACTGTGTGCAAACACTTGTGTTTTCTTTGTGTGTGGGAGAGAGAGACATTCATTGTAATTAGTACACTGGGCGATTCCCTTGTCTTTGCAACGTTTGTGCTTTAAACACGAGGCTCTGAACTTCTACCCATGAGATCCATTATTATTATTATTATTATAATGTACTAGCTTGGGTACAAAATGCATATGGTTGTGGGTGAACTACAACTCCCATCATGCCAAGTTAACCCTGAGAAACTCCATCACTACTTAAAGTTTGTTATGTTGGGCAAGTTTGCTCTAGGTCAGGGGTCGGGAACCTATGGCTCGCGAGCCAGGTGTGGCTCTTTTGATGATTGCAGCTGGCTCGCCGATGATTTTGATGATTGCAGCACTCCCCGAAGGGGGCCCGCTGTAAGCCGAGGCCCCGCAAGCCGGGAGGACGTCCCGGCGGAGGGCCCCAAGCCAGCCGCTGCCCGCTCCCAACCGCAACGCGCCACGGCTGCAAAGGCCATGGGCAAAACAATGGCGCAGCGCCAGGGGGAGGGGCACAGGAGCACAGGTGTTGGTGGAGGACATTGGCAGGGCTCTTGGGCATGTACAAAATGCTTTTATTGGACATTTTATTTCCTTATGTACAATGTTGTGGTTGTTAACTTTGTTTTAATGGTTTCTAAAATACTGTTTGTTTTTATTTAATCCTGTTTTAATGTCTGCATATTGGTTTATTTATTTTATTTATTTACAGTATTTATAGTCCGCTCTTCTCACCCCGCGGGGGACTCAGGGCAGATTACAATGTACACATACATGGCAAACATTCAATGCCATAGGCACACAACACATATAGACAGACACTCAGAGGCTATTTAACATTCCAGCTTCTGGCCACCATGGGAGCTGTCGCTTCCTCATTCTTTGCATACTTCCTGGAGATTTTTATGGCCTCGTAAATCAGTTAAATTAGCCCCCTCCCCCACAAAGTGGTACCTAAATTTCCTACGTGACAGATGCAACTGTCTTTCGGGTTGCAAAGGTCGACAACAAGCTACACAATTTTGGTTAGGAGCTCACTCCGACCCAGGCTGGCTTCGAACTCATGACCTTTTGGTCAGTAGTGATCTTAATGCAGCTGATTCCCAGCCAGCTGCGCCACAGTCCCAGTGTATATACGAATTGTATACAAATGCTTTTATGTTATCCACTTTGAGTCTCCTGCAGGAGAGAGAAAGCGGGATATCTATCTTATCTATCTATCTATCTATCTATCTATCTATATCAGTGTTTCTCAACCTGGGGGTCGGGACCCCCAGGGGGGTCGTGAGAGAGTTTCAGAGGGGTCGCCAAAGGCCATCAGAAAACATGTATTTCTGATGGTCTTAGGAAGCCCTTTGGCAGAGAAGGGTGAAGATCTCTCCACTTGTCCTTCTCTTTCTTTTTGGAAACAGACTTTAATTCTCCCACCTAAAACTCTCCTTTGCTGTGATTGGCAGGCCTCCCAGCCAATGGGAGGGCTGTTTCTGATACTCCAAGCAAGGAGGGGAGAGCAGGCGTGCTTGACGCATGGCAGCATGATGCACATGTGTGGGTGAGAGAGAGCGTGAGAGGTGGGATGGAGGCTCACGCCAGCTAGTCCCTTCAAGGCATGAGGGTTCTGTATAGGAAGTTTGACCCAATTCTATCATTGGTGGGGTGCAAGGGGCTCTTTGATTGTAGGTGAACTAAAAATTCCAGCAACTACAACTCCCAAATTTTCCCCAAACTCCACCAGTGTTCTCATTTGGGTACATTGAGGATTCGTGTCAAGTGTACTCCAGATCCATCCTTGTTGAGTCTATAGTGCTCTCTGGATATGGGTGAACTACAATTCCCAAACTCAAGGTCAATGCCCACCAAACCCTTCCATTATTTCCTGTTGGTCATGGGAATTTTGAGTGCCAGGTTTGTTTCAATTCCATTGTTGGTGAGTTCAGAATGCTCTTTGATTGTAAGTGAACTATAAATCCCAGCAACTACAACTTTCAAATGACAAAATCAACCCCCACACAAATACAGTTATGAAGTAGTAATGAAAATAATGTTATGGTTAGGGGTCAACACAACATGAAGAACTGTATTAAGGGGTCGCAGCATTAGGAAGGTTGAGAAACACTGATCTATATAATAAAAGTCAGTGTTTGCGGCGGAGGTGTAGAGGAATATGTGGCAGCGTTTCGATTGGTTGCCACTGTGGGATTATTTGCATAAAGGACTCTGATTGGCCAGCCTCAGAACTTCAACATTCTAAGGCACCAGACAGAGGGGATTGGTTGCCACTGAGGGAGTATTTGCATAAAGGACTCTGATTGGCTAGCATCCAAAAATCCAAGACTCTACATTCAAACAACATGATTGGTTGCCCAAAACAAAATGTAATATTTGTTTGTGGGATTAACATAACTCAAAAACCAGTGGGCTAATTGACACCAAATTTGGACACAAGACACCTATCAGGCCAACGAGTGACCGTCACTCATAAAAACACTGAAAAGCACAGCAAAAAAGACATAAAAAGCACAAAAACAAAAATTACAATGCATGTGCCAAACTACATATATACACAAACACATATATACATGTATACACAAGTATATACACACACAAAACACATATACACAGACTGGGCCACAGCAGCGCATGGCAGGGGACAGCTAGTATAATAATAATAATAGACAATAGTACATTGGATGCTTGTAGCATTACTGAAAATGCGATATTTCTATGTGTCCAAAGCATCCGCACTGTCAAATTAATGCAGTTTGATCACAGTTTGGTCGTACTTCAACTCAGAGCTATGGGATCCTGGGAGATGTAGTTTCCCAAGATCTTTAGCCTTCTCTTGCAAATTACAGCTACCAGCATTCCGTAGCAGTTCAAGTGGGATCAAACTGCATTAACTCTGCAGTGTAGATGCACCCTGAGATGCAGGTATATTAAATGGATTTTGGAATTGGTGCCTCTTTTATTTCCCCTTAGGACACCTGTGCCAACTTTGAATCTTTAGACGCCTAGAAATGTTCCTGGTGAAAAACTTCCTTGGAGGCGGAGGAGGCGGCGGCGGAGGAGGCGGGAACATTAACATCGGCAATGTGATTGGCGGGTTTTTGAGTGGCGGCGGAGGAGGAGGCGGCGGTGGAGGAGGAGGCGGCGGAGCCATGGGCATTCTGGGTGGAGTCATCAGCGCCATCAGGTGAGTGTATGTTATTCAGCATTGGAGTAATATGTATGCTTTATTGGGAGTGCATCTACACCAGGGTTGCTCACACGTTTTCAGCATGGGAGCTGCTGATTAAAAAACCAAGTCCCAAAGATCACCTCAAACAGTTAAAGAAAAACGAGCTGGCTGGTAATCAAAGCTAACACAAACAGCAGTGTGGAAATGCCAAATGGAATCAGACTCTATCGGCTAAGTGTTATAGATCAAGGAAAACAACCAATGTATGCAAAATATGTCTCTATATTATTACATAGTGTAAATAACACATAGTGTATCACATTGAACATACATAGATACAAAAAGAAACAGGCGCGGATGCAATGCGTTCCCAAAAAGTACTTGCCCTATGGCGAATAGTTGCTAGTGAGGTCAGCTCTCTGCCAATGTGAAGCTGTATAGCGGCTCGCGTTCAGCATGGGCCGATGCGCGAGCAGGAGAGGAGGCGCTGAGTGATGACGCTTGCCTGCGCCTGATGCGAGCGTCGTGAGGTCAATGTGTGTGGTGGCGCCAGCACGTTGGGAGTGGTGTGAGGGATCTCGGAAGGATGATGGGAAATCCCGTGTGCGAAGGAATCCCGGGCGTCCTGTCAATCCAGCCTGGCGGTCTCGCGTCCCTGTGGTGCTCAGTTGAGCCGAAAGCCACAGTAAGGGAATCCTGGAAATGGCAGCGGGAGGGTGATGGAATCTAGCGGGTAGGTTGGATTACAAAGAAACACAAAGCAGGTCCGATTAAGAGCTTCCAATGCTCCAAAGGGGCAGAATTACCCCAGACTGAACATGGAGGAAGAGGCGGTGTGGCTTCTTCTTCACATGGAGGCTTGGAGGTTACCTCCAAGCCTCCATGTGAAGAAGAAGCACACCGCCTCTTCCTCCATGTTCAGTAGTAATTCTGTTCTTGGAGCATTGAAGCTCTTAATCGGACCTGCTTTGTGTTTCTTGTAATCCAACCCACCCGCTTAGATTCCATCACCCCTCCCGTCATTTCAGGATTCCTTTACTGGCTTTTGACCAACTGAGCACCACAGGGACGCGACCGCCAGGCTGGACAGACGGGCCTTTTCGCTCCCCCCATTCAAGTTTATATCATCCTTCCGGAGATCCCAGACACTACTCCCACCCGCTGGCATCTCAATACATTGACCCTCACGACGTCCGCATCAGGCGAGGCAAGCGCATCACTCAGCGCCTCTCCCTGCGTACAGACCATGCTGAACGCGAGCGGCTATACAGCTTCTCACACAGAGAGCGGACCTCACAGCAACTATTCGCCAAGCAAGCACTTTTTGGGAACGTATTGCATCTTTGTGTTACCAAAGATCACCTCCCCAGAAATGTAAAACGTATAACTATTTTCTTATTTATTTATTTATATTTATTATTCATTTTTATGTACCGCTCCTTCCAGCAGGCTCGGGGCAATTTACATAAAATGAAGTTATAAAACATCAACATTTCAATTTAATAACAACAATATAAAACAGAGCATAAAAATGCATCCAACCACCCCATTTCTTCCACACTGCCATATTACCACACATATTATCAGCCAGAAAGTAAGAAGAGAGGCTTTTGAACTGCAAGGCCATTTAATACTCAGCAAGGTAAACAAAGGGGCATGCAAAAAGACATACAACCACCCCATTTCTCCCACATTTCCATATTCCCCAACATATATTTCTCAAGGAACAAAGCAAGCAAAGAGGCTTTGGAGCTAAAAGGCCATTTTTAAACATTAAAAATAAACAAAGAGACATGCCACAGAACAATCAAGCACCCACCCCAAAGTAAAAAGACTGACCTTTGAGATGCGGTAAGGAAATGACCCCAAAGCGTCCTTCTTCTTCTCCTCCGTCATTGCTCCTATTGCCACGCCGCCAGCATGCGTGCCGTCTCCAAGAGCTCACGAGAAGTCCGAGGGGCAGAATGGGCGCTTCTGCGCATGCGCGCGGGGCCAGCCATGCATCGCGTCATCCAGGCCCGCCCCCTTTGGTCTCCTATGACTCTGAGTGGCTGGAGAAGGACGGAGGGAGGAGGAGGAATCCAAAAGAGGGGGCCCAGTCTGCCTCTTGGACTCTGGAGCTTTTGGAGGCGGCGCGCGAGCAGGGAGGAGCAACGACGGAGAACTTCTTTGCAACGTGCAGGGGCGCATGAAGAGGACCAACAGAAAAAAAACCTGGCCAGGGGCCTGAAGATCACCAGGATGAGGCCCAAAGATCACCCTGGTGATTGCGATCACCGTTCTGTGCACCCCTGATCTACACTGTAGAATAAATGCAGTTGGACGCCTCTTGAACTATATATTGATATATACATACAGCAGGGGTCGAGAACCTTTTTGACTCAGAGAGCCGTGAAAGCAAAATATTTGGAAATTTCTTTCAGTGAGAGCATTATAATATCTATAATATATTTTAAGACTGAATTCAACTGAATGTGAGTCTATACGTACATACGATGAGAAAAGGATTCCCCGGCAGAATGACAGGACACTTCAGACCTGGCTCTGCAAAAGGCACGCCCAGGACTCTGGGAAGGAAGAGAAGGCGGAAGGAAGGAAGGGGAAAGAAAGAAAGACAGACAGAAAGAGGAAATAAAGGAGGGAGGGGAGGAAGAAAGAAAAGAAGAACGGACTATGGAAAAGGAAGAAAAGAAAAGGAGGAGAGAGACAAGGAGGGGAAAAGAAAGAAGGAAATGAGAAGGGAGTGAAGGAAGGAAAGGGTGGGGAAAAGAAAGGAAAGGGAGTGAGGGAAAAGTAAAATAATGAAGGGAAAAGAAGAAAAGAAAAGGGGAGAGAGGAAAGGGAAAAGGAAGGAAGGAGAAGGAAAGGGTGGAGGGAGAAAGGAAGGAAGGAAGAGGGAGAATGGAGGAAAGAAGGAAGGGGAGAGGGAGGGAAAAGGAAGGAGAGAAGGAAAGGGTGAAGGGGAGAAAGAAAGGAAGAAGGATAATGGAGGAAAGAAGTAAGGAGAGAGGGAGGAAAAAAGGAGAGAAGGAAAGGGTGAAGGGGAGAAAGAAAGGAGGGAAGAGGGAGAATGGAGGAAAGAAGGAAGGAGAGAGGGAGGGAAAAGGAAGGAGAGAAGGGAAGGGTGAAGGGGAGAAAGGAAGGAAGGAAGGAAGGAAGGAAGGAAGGAAGGAAGGAAGGAAGGAAAGAGGAGAATGGAGGAAAAAAGGAAGGGGAGAGTGGGAGGGAAAAGGAAGGAGAGAAGGAAAGGGAAGGGGAGAAAGAAAAGAAGAAGGATAATGGAGGAAAGAAGTAAGGAGAGAGGGAGGAAAAAGGAGAGAAGGAAAGGGTGAAGGGGAGAAAGAAAGGAGGGAAGAGGGAGAATGGAGGAAAGAAGGAAGGAGAGAGAGGGAGGGAAAAGGAAGGAGAGAAGGGAAGGGTGAAGGGGAGAAAGGAAGGAAGGAAGGAAGGAAGGAAAGAGGAGAATGGAGGAAAAAGGAAGGGGAGAGTGGGAGGGAAAAGGAAGGAGAGAAGGAAAGGGGAAGGGGAGAAAGAAAGGAAGAAGGATAATGGAGGAAAGAAGTAAGGAGAGAGGGAGGAAAAAAGGAGAGAAGGAAAGGGTGAAGGGGAGAAAGAAAGGAGGGAAGAGGGAGAATGGAGGAAAGAAGGAAGGAGAGAGGGAGGGAAAAGGAAGGAGAGAAGGGAAGGGTGAAAGGGAGAAAGGAAGGAAGGAAGGAAGGAAAGAGGAGAATGGAGGAAAAAGGAAGGGGGGAGGGAGGGAAAAGGAAGGAGAGAAGGAAAGGGGGAAGGGGAGAAAGAAAGGAAGAAGGATAATGGAGGAAAAAAAGGGAGAGAGGGAGGAAAAAGGAGAGAAGGAAAGGGTGAAGGGGAGAAAGAAAGGAGGGAAGAGGGAGAATGGAGGAAAGAAGGAAGGAGAGAGGGAGGGAAAAGGAAGGAGGGAAGGAAATGGTGAAGGGTAGAAAGGAAGGAAGGAAGGAAAGAGGAGAATGGAGGGAAATAGGAAGGGGAGAGTGGGAGGGAAAAGGAAGGAGAGAAGGGAAGGGGGAGAAAGAAAGGAAGGAAGAGGGCCCTGAGCGCAGCGGGGGATGAGGAAGAGGCGGCGATGGCGCGGAAGTGGCAGTCGCGACGCATTTGTGTCACTCCTCCCTGTTGCATGCTGGGAAACCGAGGCCCGGGCTGCTCTGTAGAGCCAGATGAAATCTTGAAAAGAGCCACATCTGGCTCCCGAGCTATAGGTTCCCTACCCCTGACATACAGGAAGTGGGACTAGATGACCTTTGGGATCCCTTCTGACTGTGATTCTATGATAGATATAGATATACATACAGTACATCGAGACAGGGAGCTGGACTGGATGGCCTTTGGGAGCCCAACTTTGTGATTTGATGATAGATATGGATATAGATACATACATACATCGAAACAGGGAGGTGGACTAGATGACCTTTGGGGTCCCAACTTTGGGATTCAATGATAGCTAGGTAGATATTGATATAGATAGAATCATAGAGTTGGAAGAGACCTGGTGGGCCATCCATTCCAACCTCATTCTGCCAAGAAGCAAGAAAATCACATTTAAAGCACCCCTGACAGGTGGCCATCCAGTCTCTGTTTAAAAGCCTCCAAAGAAGGAGCCTCCACCCCACTCCAGGGCAGAGAGTTCCACTGCTAAACAGCCCTGGAGTGTGGTGGAGGCTCCTTCTTTGGAGATCAATAAATCGAAACTAGGAACTGAATTAGATGGCCTTTGGGATCCTGAGTTTGTGATTTGATAATAGATACAGATACATAAACATAGATACAGGGAGTTGGACTACATGGCCTTTGGGATCCCTTCCAATTCTGTGATTCGATGGTAGATATCTATATATATAAAATGAGAGCTGTCGTGGTGAGTAGCCTATAGACAGCAAAACCGCTGAACCCACAAACACCAAACCAGGCCACAAAATCCCCACGCACCGAGGTCTGTTTACCACCAACCCCCAATAAAACAAAAAGGTAAAAATTGCAAAAAACCAAGGGGGCGACAACACCCAGAATCCCCCGCGGCAAACACAGAGGACGCACGCGCAGTACTTATTACCGCGCGCGCAACTTTGTGATTCGATGATGGATATTGTTATTGACATAGATATTGCTACATAAATATATAGATACAGGAAGTTGGACTAGATGGCCTTTGGGGTCCCAACTTCGTGATTCGATGATGGATATTGATATAGATATTGATACATAAATATATACAGTAGATACAGGGAGTTGGACTAGATGGCCTTTGGAAGCCCAACTTTGTGATTCGATGATAGATATTGATATTGATACATAAATATATAGATACAGGAAGTTGGACGAGATGGCCTTTGGGATCCCTTCCAACTGTTATTTGATGATAGATAAAGATATTGCTATAGATACAGTACATAAATATATACATGCAGGAAGTGGGACTGGATGGCCTTTGGGATGCCTTCCAACTGTGATTCGAGAGTTGGAAGAGACCATATTGGCCATCTAGTCCAACCCCATTCGGCCATGCAGGAAAAATACAATCAGAGGACAAGACTATGGATATCCTGGGATTTGTAGTTTGGTGAGACGTGAATAGCTCAATGCCTTGTAAAACTACAGCTTTCTGGAGTGGGTTCCATAGTTAAAGTGGTATCAAACAGCACTCATTCTACAATTTAGAAATGGTTCTAAAGTACGTACAAAACTAAAGTTCTGGTGGTGAAAACTAGGTGGCGCTGGTGCTTTGCTTCTACAGTGTTGCTAAAGTTCTGGTGATGAGTACTAGGTGGCGCTGGTGCTTTGCTTCTCCAGTGTTGCTAAAGTTCTGGTGGTGAACACTAGGTGGTGCTGGTGCTTTGCTTCTACAGTGTTGCTAAAGTTCTGGTGGTGAACACTAGGTGGCACTGGTGCTTTGCTTCTCCAGTGTTGCTAAAGTTCTGGTGGTGAACACTAGGTGGCGCTGGTGCTTTGCTTCTACAGTGTTGCTAAAGTTCTGGTGAACACTAGGTGGCGCTGGTGCTAGTGTTCACCACCAGAACTTTAGCAACACTATAGAAGCAAAGCACAGGTGCCACCTAGTGTTCACCACCAGAACTTTAGTTTTGTAAATACTTTAGAACCATAGAACCATGATTGCCCATGCTTAGTATCTAACACTGTAAAACAGAGCAGCTGGTTTAAAAAAGAATACGTCTTTAATAACACATTCATTTGTTTTGTCTCCTTTGATTCACATCATAGCGAAGCAGCAGCTCAATACAACCCGGAGCCTCCGGTAAGTCACTTGCACAAATGGTTTTATTTGAATTTCTTTATCATTCATTATGGTATGCTTTGTTGTGTTTTTCAAAGTAACTTTTTGTCTTTCAAGTAGCTCTAAATGTTCATTATTGCAAACATTCCTGGAGCCCCCTCTGGCGCAGTGGGTTAAACCGCTGAGCAGTGGATTAAACCGCTGAGCAGCAGATTAAACCGCTGAGGTAGCAGGTTCGAATCTGGGAAAGCAGGGTGAGCCCCCGCTGTTAGACCCGGCTTCTGCCAACCTAGCAGTTTGAAAACATGTAGATATGAGTAGATCAATAGGTACCACTCCGGCAGGAAGGTAATGGCACTCCATGCAGTCATACCAGTGGCCACATAACCTTGGAGGTGTCTATGGATAACACCGGCTCTTCAGCTTAGAAATGGAGATGAGCACCAACCCCCAGAGTCGGATGTGACTAGACTTAATGTCAAGGGAAAAACCTTTACTTTTACTCCTGTTACAGTAGAGTCTCGCTTATCCAACCTTTGCTCGTCCAACGTTCTGTATTATCCAATGCAGTCTGCCTCCCACCTGGATCCATTGTGATGTTTTGGTGCTAAATTAGTAAATACTGTAATTACAAGATAATGTTACAGTGTATTGACCTGCTTTTTATGTCTATTTGTTGTAAGACATGATGTTTTGGTGCTTAATTTGTAAAATCATAATGTAATTTGCCTCCTGCACTGTGCTTATGATATAATAATATAATATAAGGCCTGGGCAATCATGGATCTAAATGGTTCTAAAGTACTTACAAAACCGAAGTTCTGGTGGTGAACACTAGGTGGCGCTGGTGCTTTGCTTCTACGGTATTACTAAAATTTTGGTGGTGAACACTAGGTGGCGCTGGCACTTTGCTTCTACAGTGTTGTTAAAGTCCTGGTGGTGAACACTAGGTGGCGCTGGTGCTTTGCTTCTACAGTGTTGCGAAAGTTCTGGGGGTGAACATTTCAGAACTCTAACAAAACTTTCAAAACTTCGTTATTATTTCGTTATTGGCGATTTTTAAGGCAGAACCAATTAGGACCTGCCATTTATAACGAAATGTTGAAAGTTTTGTTAGAGTTCTGAAATGTTCACCACCAGAACTTTAGCAACACTGTAGAAGCAAAGCACCAGCGCCACCTAGTGTTCACCACCAGAACTTTAGTTTTGTAAGTAGTACTTTAGAACCATTTAGAGCCATGATTGCCCAGGCCAATATAATATAATATATATTGTATGTACATATAATATTGATAATATAACATACTGTAATTTTATTAGCAATATTACATGTAATATAATATATATCAGAGCTGTCCAACTTCTACCGGGCCCAGGGCCGGAATAGAGGTCACTGATGACCTCGGGGTCGCTCGGCCCCCCCGGGCCCCGCCTCAGCCCAGGCCCCGCCCCTCCTAAAGCTGTCATTCTCCCTCCTCCTCCTCTTTCCGGGCCGGCTGTCCGAGCGCCCGGGCCCGGGAAAGGCACGGCGCCCGGGAAAGAGGAGGAGGAGGGGCAGAGGCGGCGCCAAGGGCAGCGCGTCATGCCAGGCCTGTGACGCGCTGCCCTTGGCGCCGCCTTCTGCTCTTTTCGGCGGCTCCCCGCCCCTAGGAAGGGCGGGGAGCCGCAAAAAGAGGAGTAGGGGCGCCAAGGGCAGCGCGTCACGCCAGGCCTGTGACGGCTGCCCTTGGCGCCGCCTACTCCTTTTTTGGCACGGAGAGAGGGACGGAGGGGCGGTGCAGGGAGGAGGAGCTAGCTCTCTTCCTCCTCCCTGCCCTGCCTCCCTCGCCGCCATTTTAAAAAAAAAAAAATTAGAATTTTTTTTTCAAAAAATTAAAAATGGCGGCCGGGGGGCATAGCTGGGGCCGTGCCCAACAGGCTGGGGCGCCGGATCCGGCCCCAGGGCCGCCAGTTGGACAGCCCTGATATATATCATTATAACATCATATTATTAGTAGTAGCATTATATTGAATTACATCATGATATTATCAATATGATATGTACATACAACCTATTCCTTCTTCTATTCAAATACATCCCCTCTCTCTTCTCAGCCTCCTCGCAGCCACTTCTCCCAAGTCGAATCCAATGAAAGCGATGAAGTGCGGCAATTCCGGAGGCTCTTCACGCAGCTCGCGGGAGAGGTGAGCCCTGGCTTTGTATGTCTTTCTTGTATCAAAAAGGGGCAACCCTAAGGAGTGTTAACCATTCCCTTTGCTATCCAAACCATATATTTATTTATATATATTTGGCTGGAGTTACATTTAACTGACTTACATACAAATTAAACCCAAAACTACAGAACCCATTTTCGGAACCACCTGTAATCCAGGTCCGAATCCTGGTGGCTTTGAACTGGATTATATGGCAGTGTAGACGCATATAATCTGGTTCAAAGCAGATCATCTGGATTCAGGAACCGGATATTATGACAGCGTAGGCCCAGCTGTGGTCAACCTGGCCATAGTAAAGAGCAACAAGAAATATCGCTAGATTATAGCAGAGCTTCCAAGTAAACACAGGTGGGATCTTTTTGGGTTGTCTTTTTATTTTCTTTCTGCTGTCTAGCAGGAAAGAATCCAGATGTGTTAGGCCAGGCCTGTTCAACAGGCGGCCCGGGGGGGCGTACACGGCCCCCTAGCTCCTTGGCTACGGCCCCTTACCCTCCTGCAATAAACAATATTTTTATAAAAAATATTTTTTCAATTAAAAAAATATTTTTATTATTTTTTTTTGGTCCCGCCCCTTGGCTTTCTATTGGCCGCCTCCTCTTCTCCTGAGGGAGGGGGCCCATGGGAGGGAGTGACGTCTCTCGGGCCCCGCCCCGTTGGCAGCAAACAGGAAGAGCGACCCGGCCGCATGGCTCTCCCCCTCGGCAGCGCCGCTTCCTCCTCCTCATGATTGCTGCTGCTCCGTCTGGGAGGCGCTCAGGCCCTCTGCGCCAGGGAAGCAAAAGGGGTTTGGGAGGGAGGGTGTGTGTCTGAGAGCGTGAGTGAGTGACAGAGAGGGGGGGGAAGGGGGACCTGCCCTGGGCACACCTCTCCCCCAGCGCAAAGGGAAGATCTCTCCGGCTCTCTCAGACACACACACACACAAGCCCCTTCCTTTCTGACCCCTTCATTTGCGTTTCATGAATTGTCTCTTTAATGAGAAGGAGAGAGCCGGCCAGCCATAGGAGAGGGGAGGAGGAGAAAAGGAGGGAGGGGGGGAATTGAATGAGAGGGAGCTCAAGGAAAGGCCTCCCACCCCCTTTCCCAGGGGCGGTCTTTGCCATTACGCAGCCTACGCGGCCGCGTAGAGCGCCATCTTGGACGTTCGGGGTGGGCGCCATTGTGGCGCCGCGGGCGTCGCCGCCGTGCTGCTGCGCTGCGCTCCGCGGTTTTGGCGCAAGACGCGCAGTGCCTACGGACCTCAAAAGAGTCTGTAGGCACTCGCGCATCTTGTAAACTGCGGATCGCAGCGCAGTGCCTACGGACCTCTCTTGAGGTCCGTAGGCACTGCGCATGTGCGCAGAGCCTACGCATGCACAGTGCCTACGGACCTGAAGAGAGGTCTGTAGGCACTGCGCATCTGCAAACCGGGAGCGCAGCGCAGCAGCAGGGCGGCGGCGACGCGGTGCCTCACAATGGAGCGCACATTGGGAGCGCCGGGGGGGGCGCCAAAATAATGTTCGCTTACCCCCCCGGGAGAGCTCGGACCGCCCCTGCCCCTTCCCCCTCCTTTTCCTCCCCAGAATTATTTACATTCTTTGCAATTACCTAAGTTTACTTTGATGACTTGCACTGAATTGAATCAGCCAGGGGTAAACTGGCAGAATGAAAGCACACAGACCTTTCAACTGCAAGGCCATTCAATGCTGATCAATGTGGCCAGTAGAACAGTCATATATTCCAGATCAAAGCAGAGATTGTGGGATTTTCTGCCTTGATATTCTGTATATTTATGCCCTCGTGTGTTCCATCCATCCCTCCTCTCCCCTTATTTAAATAATATAATATGTAATTGTATATTTATGCAATGTGGGGAGGGGGTGGATCTGGGGGGAGGGGAGGGGGTGGAGCTGGGGGAGGGGCGGAGCCAGGGCTTGGCCCCCCAGGTGATCAGTGACCGGAATTCCGGCCCAAGGTCCAGTAGAAGTTGGACAGCCCTGTGTTAGGCTATGGATACCCTAATCCCCCAGCCACGATTTTGGGAGGCTTTTTCCATCCTATTTGGAAGATAGGCCGGGCTGCCTTCATTGTCTCCTTGTCTTTGCAGGATATGGAAGTGAGCGCAACGGAGCTGATGAACATCCTCAACAAAGTGGTGACCAGACGTAAGGATCCTATTGAACACTGACAGGGATTGAATGGAGATAAGGTTCCTACTGGACATTGATATAGTTCAGATTGGACCGAAAGAGGGTCTCGATTAAAGAGAGACAGGGTTTGGATTGGACAGAGATAGGGTTTCCAGAGATAATTTCAATATAAATAGAGACAGTGTTTCGATTAAATAGAAATTGGGTTTTGATTGAACGCAGATTGGGTTTGCATTGAACGGAGATAGTGTTTCATGTAAACAGAAATAACATTTGGATTGGACAGTGATAGGGTTTCGATTGGACAGAGACTGTTTCGATTGGACAGTGATAGGGTTTTGATTGGACAGAGACTGTTTTGATTGGACAGTGATAGGGTTTCGATTGGACAAAGACGGTTTCAATTGGACAGTGATAGGGTTTTGATTGGACAAAGACAGTTTCAATTGGACAGTGATAGGGTTTCGATTGGACAAAGACGGTTTCGATTGGACAGTGATAGGGTTTCTATTGGACAAAGACGGTTTCGATTGAACTGTGATAGGGTTTCGATTGGACAGAGACTGTTTCGATTGAACTGTGATAGGGTTTTGATTGGACAAAGACGGTTTCGATTGGACAGTGATAGGGTTTTGATTGGACAAAGACGGTTTCGATTGGACAGTGATAGGGTTTCGATTGGACAGAGACTGTTTCAATTGGACAGTGATAGGGTTTTGATTGGACAAAGACTGTTTCGATTGAACAGTGATAGGGTTTTGATTGGACAAAGACTGTTTCGATTGGACAGTGATAGGGTTTTGATTGGACAAAGACGGTTTCAATTGGACAGTGATAGGGTTTCGATTGGACAAAGACAGTTTCAATTGGAGAGTGATAGGGTTTCGATTGGACAAAGACGGTTTCGATTGGACAGTGATAGGGTTTCGATTGGACAAAGACTGTTTCAATTGGACAGTGATAGGGTTTCGATTGGACAAAGACGGTTTCGATTGGACAGTGATAGGGTTTCTATTGGACAAAGACGGTTTCGATTGAACTGTGATAGGGTTTCGATTGGACAGAGACTGTTTCGATTGAACTGTGATAGGGTTTTGATTGGACAAAGACGGTTTCGATTGGACAGTGATAGGGTTTCTATTGGACAAAGACTGTTTCGATTGGACAGTGATAGGGTTTCGATTGGACAAAGACTGTTTCGATTGGACAGTGATAGGGTTTTGATTGGACAAAGACGGTTTCAATTGGACAGTGATAGGGTTTCGATTGGACAGAGACTGTTTCGATTGGACAGTGATAGGGTTTTGATTGGACAAAGACGGTTTCGATTGGACAGTGATAGGGTTTTGATTGGACAAAGACAGTTTCAATTGGACAGTGATAGGGTTTTGATTGGACAAAGACTGTTTCGATTGAACAGTGATAGGGTTTTGATTGGACAAAGACGGTTTCGATTGTACAGTGATAGGGTTTCGATTGGACAAAGACGGTTTCGATTGGACAGTGATAGGGTTTCGATTGGACAGAGACTGTTTTGATTGGACAGTGATAGGGTTTCGATTGGACAAAGACGGTTTCAATTGGACAGTGATAGGGTTTCGATTGGACAAAGACGGTTTCGATTGGACAGTGATAGGGTTTCGATTGGACAAAGACGGTTTCCATTGGACAGTGATAGGGTTTCGATTGGACAAAGACTGTTTCGATTGAACAGTGATAGGGTTTTGATTGGACAAAGACTGTTTCAATTGGACAGTGATAGGGTTTCGATTGGACAAAGACAGTTTTGATTGTACAGTGATAGGGTTTCGATTGGACAAAGACAGTTTCGATTGTACAGTGATAGGGTTTCAAAGATTGGACAAAGACGGTTTCGATTGGACAGTGATAGGGTTTTGATTGGACAGAGATAGGGTTTTGATTGAACAGTGATAGGGTTTAGATTGGACAAAGACGGTTTCGATTGGACAGTGATAGGGTTTCGATTGGACAGAGACGGTTTCGATTGAACAGTGATAGGGTTTCGATTGGACAAAGACGGTTTCGATTGTACAGTGATAGGGTTTTGATTGGACAAAGACGGTTTCGATTGTACAGTGATAGGGTTTTGATTGGACAAAGACTGTTTCGATTGGACAGAGACTGTTTGGACAGAGACTGTTTTGATTGGACAGTGATAGGGTTTTGATTGGACAAAGACGGTTTCAATTGGACAGTGATAGGGTTTCGATTGGACAAAGACTGTTTCGATTGGACAGTGATAGGGTTTCGATTGGACAAAGACTGTTTCGATTGAACAGTGATAGGGTTTTGATTGGACAAAGACGGTTTCAATTGGACAGTGATAGGGTTTCGATTGGACAAAGACTGTTTCGATTGGACAGTTATAGGGTTTGATTTGACAGAGACTGTTTCGATTGAACAGTGATAGGGTTTCGATTGGACAAAGACTGTTTCAATTGGACAGTGATAGGGTTTTGATTGGACAAAGACTGTTTCGATTGAACTGTGATAGGGTTTCGATTGGACAGAGACTGTTTCGATTGAACAGTGATAGGGTTTTGATTGGACAAAGACTGTTTCAATTGGACAGTGATAGGGTTTTGATTGGACAAAGACTGTTTCGATTGAACAGTGATAGGGTTTTGATTGGACAAAGACTGTTTCGATTGGACAGTGATAGGGTTTTGATTGGACAAAGACTGTTTCAATTGGACAGTGATAGGGTTTTGATTGGACAAAGACTGTTTCAATTGGACAGTGATAGGACAAAGACGGTTTCGATTGGACAGTGATAGGGTTTTGATTGGACAAAGACTGTTTCGATTGGACAGTGATAGGGTTTTGATTGGACAAAGACTGTTTCGATTGGACAGTGATAGGGTTTTGATTGGACAAAGACTGTTTCGATTGGACAGTGATATGGTTTCGATTGGACAGAGACTGTTTCGATTGGACAGTGGTAGGGTTTTGATTGACAAAGACTGTTTCGATTGGACAGTGATAGGGTTTTGATTTTCGATTGGAAAGATACTTTGATTGGACAAAGACGATTGGGTTTCGATTGGACAGTGATAGGGTTTTGATTGGACAGAGACTGTTTCGATTTGGACAGTGATAGGGTTTTGATTGGACAAAGACTGTTTCGATTGGACAGTGATAGGTTTTGATTGGACAAAGACTGTTTCGATTGATTGAACAGTGATAGGGTTTTGATTGGACAAAGACAAAGACGGTTTCAATTGGACAGTGATAGGGTTTCGATTGGACAGAGACTGTTTCGATTGGACAGTGATAGGGTTTTGATTGGACAAAGACTGTTTCAATTGGACAGTGATAGGGTTTTGATTGGACAAAGACTGTTTCGATTGGACAAAGACAAAGACTGTTTTTGAACAGTGATATTGATTGGACAGACTGATAGGGTTTTGATTGGACAAAGACTGTTTCGATTGGACAGTGATAGGGTTTTGATTGGACAAAGATTGGACTGTTTCAATTGGACAGTGATAGGGTTTTGATCGGACAAAGACGGTTTCGATTGGACAGTGATATGGTTTCGATTGGACAAAGACGGTTTCGATTGGACAGTGATAGGGTTTCGATTGGACAGAGACTGTTTCGATTGGACAGTGATAGGGTTTTGATTGGACAAAGACGGTTTCGATTGGACAGTGATAGGGTTTCGATTGGACAAAGACGGTTTCGATTGGACAGTGATAGGGTTTCGATTGGACAGAGACTGTTTAGATTGGACAGTGACTCAGTCTCTTTGTTTGCTTTCTAGATCCTGACCTGAAGACGGATGGGTTTGGGATTGACACCTGCCGCAGCATGGTGGCCGTCATGGACGTATCCTTTGGCTGGTTTGGGACTTTTGAGAGCCAGGTTTTGGCCAATGCTTTCATGCCTGGTCCAGTTAAAGGCAGTTGAACTCTTCTGCATGGCTCTATGGCAGGCATGGGCAAAATTGGGCCTTCCAGGTGTTTTGGACTCCAACTCCCATAATCCCTAACAGCTAGTAGGCTGTTAGCAATTGTGGAAGTTGGAGTCCAAAAATCCGAGGGCCCAATTTTGTAGACCTGGTCTATGCTGAAATGTATCTGGGTTGAGATGTGTCTTTGTCTCCATTTCTCTCTTTTTCCCTTGACCTTCTCCTTTGCAGAGCGACACAACCGGGAAACTCGGGTTTGACGAATTCAAATATCTTTGGAACAATATCAAGAAGTGGCAGGTAAACAAAGCAGTGCGTAGGTAACACTATGTAACAACAACAAGACTTTATTATGGTCCGTGACCAACACAGAGTATGTAAACAGTTTTGTGTTCCTGGTTTGAAAGTGTTATATTTTCTGTTTAATTGCACAACACTTACTTGAAAGTAGTTGTCCTACTCAGAGGCTTTCTTTTTGTGCCACAAACCATGCTGCAATGGGTGGGACTCAATGAGATATTCATTGATAAGCTATTCCAAAATGTGCTATAGCAGGATATCCCTTTAAGACAAAGTTTTGAAAGTTTGATAAACTTTCCCCATGTTTTTTTGATAGAACCAATAAGGAAATGGCACTGATAACCCAGGAATAACAATCATATTGCACAGTGTAATCTATATACTGTATATACTCGAATATAAGCCTAGTTTTTCAGCCCTCTTTTTAGGCTGAAAATGCTCCCCTCGGCTTATACTCGAGCCAAGGTTATTTATTATTTTACTCTGTTATTAATATTATTTTATTACATTTATTTACTCTAGTTATTATTATATTTACATTATTTTACTCTTATTATATTTATTACATATATTTACGTTATTATTACATTTACATTATTTTACTCTTTTTTATTACATTTATTTACTCTATTTATTATTACATTTACATTATTTTACACTTATTATTTTTATTACATTTATTTACGTTATTATTACATTTACATTATTTTACTCTATTATTATTATTATACTATATTTATTATTATTACATTTACATTATTTTACTCTTATTATTTTTATTACATTTATTTACTCTATGTATTATTACATTTACATTATTTTACTCTATTATTATTATTTTTATTACATTTATTTACTCTATGTATTATTACATTTACATTATTTTACTCTATTATTTTTATTATATTTATTTACTCTATTTATTATTACATTCCCATTATTTTACTCTATTATATTTATTACATTTATTTACTCTATTATTATTATTACATTTACATTATTTTACTCTATTATTTTTATTATATTTATTTACTCTATTATTACATTCACATTATTTTACTCTATTATATTTATTACATTTATTTACTCTATTTATTATTATTACATTCACATTATTTTACTCTATTATTTTTATTACATTTATTTACTCTATTTATTATTACATTTACATTATTTTACTCCATGCTTATTTTATTTTTACTCTATTATTATTTTATTACATTTATTTACTCTATTATTAAATTTACATGATTTTACGCTAGTATGATTTTATTACATTTATTTACTCTATTATTATTTTATTACATTTATTTACTCTATTATTACATTTACATTATTTTACTCTATTATTATTTTTATTACATTTATTTACTCTATTATTATTTTTATTACATTTATTTACTCTATTATTACATTTACATTATTTTACTATATTATTATTTTTATTACATTTATTTAATCTATTATTATTTTATTACATTTATTTACTCTATTATTACATTTACATTATTTTACTATATTATTATTTTATTATTTATTTACTCTATTATTATTTTTATTACATTTATTTACTCTATTATTACATTTACATTATTTTACTCTATTATTATTTTTATTACATTTTTTCTCTATTTATTATAATTATATATATATGTAAAACTAACTGAGTATGGGAATACTCTTCAGCCCAAAGACTGATACGAGTCTGTTTTCTCTTTGTTATCCTTCCATGGCAGGGAATCTGGCGTTTTGATACAGACCGGTCGGCGGAACTATCGGCAGCAACGAACTCCCAGGTGCTTTTGAAGCTGCAGGTAAGAAAAAAAATCACATGAGGAGAAACTTT
>JARBWK010000837.1:0-24175 GCA_030556195.1 Anolis apletophallus
TCTCTTTGAGACCCATTTGGCGTGTCTTCTCGAAAGAGGCCGCAGCATTGTATATAGTGTTTTTCTCCATGCCTCCCGATGTGAGGCCAGGGTGGACCATTGTTGGTGATCAATCTGTCCGAGCCTGAGATGTTGTTTCAGGGAGTCCTTATAACTCTTTTTTGGGGTGCCTCTCTTGCGCTGATCCGTGGCGAGTTCACCATAGAGTAGTATCTTTGGGAGGCGGTGGTCCTCCATCCTAGAGACGTCTTGTTGTTGTTGTTATTGTTGTTATTATTATTATTATTGGATATCCTGAGTAGCAACAGGAGATAACCCAACCATCAATGCCTGCTTCATCTGTATATAAAAATGGACTTTCATGACAAGTACCTAACATGCCATTTTCACTCTAGATGCACACTGTTAATAGTTCTTTTCCTCAAAGGTAGTATGGCAGTCATAAAACTGCTTCTGGTCATGTGCAACATCCCTATAGAGATGTTTGTTTGTTGCTGTGTGCCATCAAGTTGTTTCCAGCTTATGAGAAACTTAACACAAATGTATCTCAGGTTTTTCTTGGCAAGATTTGTTAAAGTGTGTCTGTGTGTGTGTGTGGGGGGGTGCTGTTGCCTTCCTCTGAAGTTAAAAGTCACCCAGTGAGTTTCTTTGGCTGAGTGGTCTTCTAGACTCTGATCCAAGGAGTCTTAGTCCAATGTTCAAACCACTACACCAGTGTTTCTCAACCAGTGTGCCATGGCACACTAGTGTGCCGTGAGCGATCATCAGGTGTGCGCGAGGAAAGCTCTGCCCCCTTCCTTCCCCCTCCTCCTGCCGAACTCCTGCTGCTTGGGAGAGGAGGAGGAAGGGATGGGCGGCAGCGAGTAAAAGAAGAAGGACAGGGGCACCGCCTCCTTCAGCCGTTTCCCCAACCTGCCTCCAATCTGCCATGACTCTCGTCCCTTGCTTGTTGAAGCCGCGCGGAGGAGCCCCGCCTACTGAAGCCCGCCTACTGAAGCCCGTCCACCGCTCATGCTCCTCCTCTGTGAGAGCTGAAGCCGGGGAGGGGCATGACGCAGCCTGGCTCCGCCCTCCCCGGCTTCAGCACTCCCACAGCTTCGCTAGCCTTGAGGGGCAGTGCCAAGCCAGCGGTGGCAGAGCCAGCACAATGTTGGCTTGCCCCCCTCAAACCTGGCGAAGCTGTGGGAGAACTGAAACCGGGGGAAGGGGGCGGGGCATGGCACAGCCTGGCTCCGCCCCCTCCCCCAGCTTCAGCGCTCCCACAACTTCGCCAGCTTTGAGGGGGCAGTGCCAAGTCAGCGGTGGCAGAGCCAGCACAATGCTGGCTTGGCACTGCCCCCTCAAGGCTGGCGACGCTGTGGGGGACCTGAAGCCAGGGGGAGGGTGGGGCATGGTGTGGCCTGGCCCTCCTGGCTTCGCGCGCTCCCAGCAGCTGCTCCAGCAGCTCACCATCCCCCCAGCCGTTCTTTACTGTGTTACAGTGTCATTTTGTGTCATTTTGGTTGGTGGTGTTCCCCCGGATTTTTTTAATGTTAAAAGTGTGCCGCGTCTCAAAAAAGGTTGGGAAACACTGCACTACACAACATGACTTTCTCTTTGCAACATGCTCTTACAATAAGTGAGCATATTTCTGAAGGAACAAATCCACTCAAAATTTTCTTATAATCCAGTATTATTAACTCCATTATACAGATATAACTGAGGGTAAGGGAGCATAATTTATGGCAGGCCGGATGTACACCTTTTTTGCCCTAGGCCACACTTTGGAATTACGCTCCTATAAGCCAACCTCTAACGCACCTTACCCACCGGGCAGCAGAGCAGGAAGGCTAAGGCTATCAGGAGGCTCTGGCAGGGGCTTCCCATGGCCAGGCGGAAGGAGGAGTGTCCCGGGCAGCCGAGAGCCAGGGGCAGGCCGCCTCGAGGAAAGCATTTAAAAGGCCAGCCTCTGAAACGCGGCGGGAGAAGAAAGAAGCAAAGGGAGGGGAGCGGGAAGACGGGGTGGGGAGGGAGGGGGCAAGAGGAGGAGGAGGAGGAGGAAAAGGGGGCGGGGGCAATAGCGGAAGGAAAAGGGGGAGGAAAAAAAGACACGCTGTCAAACCGGTGGTGCCACCTTCCCCGCCCACGGCCCCTCCTCTCTCTCTCTCTCCGTCAGTGCCGAAAGGGAAACTGAAGCAACCGAAAAGGACCCTCCCAAATGGCTAGGGAAGCTAGCCCACTCACCCACCCACCTGTTTTGGGGCAGAAAAAAAGGCTATTTCTGGCTCTGCAATGAAAGGGGAAGAGAGGCGGAGGCGTGGGGAAGCGCGCGCGAGGGAGCGGGGGGCACACACGGGTCTCGCGCTCACTCACTCTCGCTCACTCGCTCGCAAGGCAGGCTCCCCGTCTGCTCCTGCGGATGGGAAGGACCACGGGGAGGGAGGGAAAGAAAGCAGAGCAGCCGGGGGCGTCCCTGGGGGGCGCATGCCGCTGAGTTGGGAAAGACCCCAGGGGCCAGCCACGCCATTTTTATTTGTTTCAACATTTATTTATTTATTTGGTCTGTGATTCTGCACCCCTCTCGGCTTGGGCCCCTAGGCCATGGCCTAGGTTGGCCTTATGGGTAATCTGGGCCTGAATTATAGCCACTGAGCATGCTGAAATTTGCCATCTTGCTACTGACCTTTTCATTACTACAGAACACCATCTCTAAGAAGGAAAATAGTAGTATGATTAGTTTATTTTTAATGTCCATAAATACCTTTCTTATTCTAGAGGGATTTATATGCCAGCCAGTGGACCACTGACTACTCCAAAAAGGAATTTGAGATGCTGGCTTCACTGGAAATCCTAGAAGAGCGGCTTATGTGAGTAGTAAAAATATTATCCATTGCAATAATTAATCATAGGAATCATTAGGAAGACTATCTTCCTTAAAACAGATCTGATCCCCAAAACGTTTATATTGAATCCTTGGAAACACTGCCAGTTTGAACCTATGTTCCACCCTGGACATTCCGCAGATATACAAACCTCACTTGACTAGTTTTCCAACAGACCCCTCAACATCTGAGGATGCCTCCCACAGATGTGGGTGAAACGTCAGGAGAGAATGCTTCTGGAAAATGGCCATACAGCCCAGAACACTCACACCAGGGGTGCCCACACTTTTTCAGCATGTGAGCTACTTATATTAAAACCAAGTCAGAAAGATCTACCTACCTCCTCAAGGCTGGAGAGGGGAGGGGGTGGAGCGGGGCTTAGCCAGAGGGGGCGGAGCCAGGCCGTGCCAAGCCCCACCTCCTCCCCTCTGGCTTTGGAGCTCCCAGCAGCTTCTCCAGGCTTGAGGATGGCAATGCCAAGCCAGTGGTGACATAGCTAGCACAAGGGTGGCTTGGCACTGCCATCCTCAAGCCTGGAGAAGCTTCTGGTAGAGCGGAAGCCAGACGGGGGCTGAGTCAGGCTGCACCAAGCCCCGCCCCTCCCCTCTGGCTTTGGAGCTCCCAGCAGCTTCTCCAGGCTTGAGGATGGCAATGCCAAACCAGTGGTGACATAGCTAGCACAAGGCTGGCTTGGCCCTGCCCTCCTCAAACCTGGAGCAGCTGCTGGGAGTGCCGGGGGAGGGGCTTGGCGCTGCCTGGCTCCGCCCCCTCTGAGAAGCACCCCATCCGGCTGGGATCGACCTACTTCGGTCCCGGAATCGACTGGTCGATCGCGATCGACTTCCTGGGCAGCCCTGACTCACAGCAACCCGAGATTGCTGTGCTCATTGGACACACTCCCTCTTTTGAAGTATTCTTTGAAAGGAATGCTTGGTTTAATGAGACATGCACGAGGAACTTCTTAATGCCCAGTTATATGTGGTGGAGGAATGGGCACACTCTGGAACGTAGAGGGACACACAACTTGATTTTCAACTTCTTGACACGTTGGAAGACTACACAATACGAAGTGCATTCCTTGTAGTTACCTCTTGGAATCTTGGCAGGGAGAAAATTTCGTTTTGGGGTGTGGCGTCTCTTGAAATACAATGTACGAGGGCGGATCAATACATCCGTGACTTTTTGAATTTCCCGCCTCTTAACTGAAAGGGCAACACTGCTCATGTCAACAGGCATCTGTCAGCTGACTCCTGTCAAAATTTGAACAAGCTGCATCATTTAGTTTGCGTTTGACAGCCATTGATAGCAGATTTGAGGAGAAAATGGAAAAAAAAGTGAATTTTGTGTGCTCATTAAACATTATGTTTTGCGGAAAAAAACCATGACTCAAACCAAGGCTAAGCTTGATCAATACTATGGGGACTCTGCACCATCCATTTCAATGGTAAAAAAGTGGTTTTACTGAATTTCGTTGTGGCCGTACAAGCACGGAAGATGCCGAACGTTCTGGACGTCCAGTTGAGGTCTCTACACCCGAAACAATTGAAAAAATTCACAATATGATGTTGGCCGAGCGAAGAGTGAAAGTGCGAGAGATTGTGGAAGCCGTAGGCATCTCACGTGGCTCCGTGGTTTCAATTTTAAATGATCACTTGGGTATGAGAAAGCTTTCCGCAAGATGGGTGCGCGTTTGCTCACAATGCAAGGGTGCACACATGTGCAGTTTCCATGGCAACAATCCATGAATTGGGATACAATTACTCCTCATCCACCCAATTCTTGGTTAGCCCCAGTGACTATTTCTTGTTTCCAAACCTGAAGAAATGGCTCAGCGGAAAGAGATTTGACTCCAACAATGAAATCATCTCGTAAACAAATACCTATTTTGATGACCTCGACAAATCTTATTTTTTGGAAGGGATAAAAAAATTGCGGACTTATTGATCCGCCCTCGTACTTACCCCCAAAAGTTTTCTTCTACAATGAAAAGCTTTCTTTTATAGCTGAAAAACGTTTAGTCTGACTGAATTGGGGTAGGATGGTACAAGGCAACTGGTAGGTTTTAAGGCAGGCTCACTTAAAGAGGGGGGAGTTGCAATATTACAATACACACATCGAGAACTTTCAATACTTCAATATTATTAACACTTCAATATTATAATCAAGTGATATTTATTTATTTATTTATTAATTATTCGGGTTTCTATGCCGCCGACTCCCTGAGGCTCGCGGCGGCTCACAGGAACCGAAGGTACAACTACACACAAGCAATGCGATAAAACATCTAAGACAATTAAACAGTTAAAACAGCAAAATACAAAACCCCCAGGTACAGTTCAGAAATTAGATAGCGTGACACCCCAGGACAGCGGCTAAAGCGGAACATGGGCAGGACCTACTCACGAAGGCCTGCTTAAACAAATAAGTTTTGCAGGCGCGTCTAAGCGGGAGCAGGTCCTTTATAGCCAGCGTTCCAGCCGGGAGGCGTTCCACAGCGTAGGAGCTATAACGGAGAACGCCCTCCGGCGAGTAGATGTCAGTTTAGCCGATTTTGCCGAGGGTCTCTCTAACAAATTAGCATCCTCGGGCGTAGTGATCTCGGGGACAGTGTGGGGTGAGTCGGTCCCTCAAGTACGCTGGCCCCAGGCCATGCAAGGCCTTAAAGGTAAGAACCAACACCTTGAAGGAGATCCGGTGCTCGATTGGGAGCCAGTGCAGATCCTGCAAAACAGGTGTGATGTGGCGGCCTGCTGGGGTTCCAGACAGGAGCCGGGCGGCGGGGTTCTGCACCAGCTTGAGCTTCGGTCGCCGACAAAGGAAGGCCAACGTAAAGCGCGTTACAGTTTTCCAGCCTTGAGATGACCGTAGCTTGGATCACCGTGTCCATGTCATTCCTGGAGAGATAGGTGGACAGCCTCCGAGACTGTCGCAGATGAAAAAAGAAACCTTGCTTTCCGCGGAGACCTGGGCCTCCATGGTCAGCTGGGAGTCCAGATGGACCCCCAGGCTCTTAACGGAAGGCGATGGGCATAGCGCCACACCGTCCAGGGTCGGAAGCTGGACATCTACACCACCCGAGCGGCCCGACCAAAAGATCTCCGTCTTCGCTGGATTCACCCTCAACCTACTGGCACGCAGCCATCCAGTAACGGCTTCGAGGCAGTGTTGGAATATCAGGGATGGATCCCGGCCTGTCCTCCATCCTCAGAATGAGCTGGGTGTCGTCAGCGTACTGGTGGCACTCCAGCCCATAACTCCGCACCAGCTGTGCAAGCGGCTGCATGTAGATGTTGAATAACAGAGGGGAGAGAATGGCCCCTTGCGGAACTCCACAAACTAATGAGGAGCCCTCGGAGACCACCCCACCCCTCCTCACACGCTGAGACCGCTGGTGTAAACATTCAAAGTTCTTACACCCAGGACGGGCTCTTACCCTTATTGAGGGTTATTCAAGGTAAGTCCAGGTAGGTATACAAGTTCGTAGAAGAGTGGGTTTTGAGGAAAGATGTTGAGGGTTGTAGTGGAGGTCCCGGGGTATCCAAACTGAATCCAAACGCCTGTGAGTATCTCCCGAGGAGACGGGGATGTAGTCAAATTCGCAGAGAGGAGTCACGGTGCTGGGCGGCTTAGATATTTTCAATCACAACTATCCATGGGGAAATCCCGTATCACTAAGTCCGTCCACAAATCAAAGGCCGACGAGGCTATATGTATATGATGGCACCAACTCACGTTTCGACCCTATCCCAATGGGTCTTTCTCAAGGCTATGGTTTAGGTTGAAACTCCTAATTTACCATTGCACAGATGCCTTTTCAAGATCAGAGAGGCCAATTCAAACTTCTATGACCTGGACTTACCTTGAATAACCTTCAATAAGGGTGAGAGCCCGTCCCGGGTGTAAGAACTTTGAATGTAAACATTTTGTACTTACCATGGATTGATGATGATATATCACTTGATTATAATATTGAAGTGTTAATAATATTGAAGTATTGAAAGTTCTCGATGTGTGTAAGGTTTTAAGGCAGGACCAGTCTGTGGGCTGTGTACATCCACTTGGGGTACTTTTTGTGGCACCAGGACTGCCTAGGGTCAAACCACCTTTTTCCAAAAATACCTCCAAATGATCTCTTAAGATGCATGGACATTTCCACCATGTGTTCCCTGGCAGTCAAAATGAAATTTTCCAAATAGATTCAGATCTTATTTAATTTGCTCCAAACTGCCCTTTAAAAGCCTAAAAAAGTTAGTCCTGCACAGAGAGCATTTGGGGGCATTTGTGTGTGTGTGTGTGTGTGTGGAAGCAGGTATGGTGGGAAGTGCGGCCCTTTAAAGTCTCCTGAAGGGCTAATAATGCTGCCTCAATCTTGTATTGCTACCCACCCTGTCTTAAGGACTGCATTGAGTCCCCAAAAGGCAGTGTTTTGCACGAATCTCACTTCCATTTAGTGGGATATGCTATTTTGAATTTCTACAAGCTAGGTTAGGGATGAGTCTTAAACGGTTCTGGTCCAGCTTATCTTACCAAACGAATCTCTCCCTATGAACCATCTAGGTCAGGGGTGGGCAATTATTTTTTCCAAGGGGCCACACGAGAGCCAAAAATATTATGGAAGGCCGCTATATATTTACTATATCTATATATATATATAAATCGAGTCGTCGTGGGATGTCCTTTATACACGGCCAAACTATACCCCCCAGAAACACAAATCCCACGACACACATTCCCCCAGACCACGAGGTACAAACATAGCACAAAAAAACACCCCTACCTACCTTGCAACCCCCAAAAACAGCCCCAAAAACCGCCCATTACCTCCCGTTCTGATTTTTCGCTGGCGCGAGCGCTAGACAGAGGCAGAGCAATCGCGCAGGCGCAATCCGACCCCCCTCCCCTCCTTCCTCTTCAAACCCTCCCAGCCGCTCCCGGGAGAGGGACTGGAAGAGGGGCTTTGCGACGACGAGGCGCCACCGTCCCCCCTCTTCCGCCGCCTCCTCCGCCACCTCGCAGCCGCATCTCGCCCGATCACAGCGGAGGTGGGGAGGAAGCTGACCTTTCCGGCCAGCTCTTTCTGCTTCTCGCCCTGCACTCCTCCCTTCATTGGTGGAAGGAGGGCAGGGAGAAGAGGAGAAAGAGGTGCCCGGGGAAAGGGCACCTTGGCTCCATCCTGTGCCGGGATCGGGAGGACATCGCTGGAGCCAGGACGGCCCTGGCGGCAAGGGAGCCAGAGAAGAGGAGGGGCGGAGGAGGAAAAAGAGCAGCGAGGGGAAAGGATCGCAGTCTCTGTGCATGGCTGCGATCCTTTCCCCCTCGCTGCTCTTTCCTCCTCCGCCCCCTCCTCCTCGCCGGCTCCCTTGCCGCCAGGACCGTCCTGGCTCCGGCGATGTCTTCCCGATCCCGGCAGAGGCGGGAGCCAAGCTGCCCTTTCCCCGGGCACCTCTTTCTCCTCCTCTCCCTGCCCTCCTTCCACCAATGAAGGGAGGAGTGCGGGGCGAGAAGGAGAAAGAGCTGGCCGAGAAAAGGTCAGCTTCCCTCCCACCTCCACTGGGAGAGAAGACACCAAACACACACATATATATATACACATATACACACACACATACACATATATATACACACATACACACATATATATATACACACATACACACACACATACATACACATATATACACACACACAAAACACATGCCCACATCATTTCCAACCCTTACCCAGACTGCCTCGCATCTCCTAAATAGGGCACAGCAACGCGTGCCGGGTTCAGCTAGTATCTATTATATAAATGGGTTCACGTCATGTGATGTATACCTCAAACAAAGAAACCATACAACGCAGAAAAACAATACTTGCCAACAGAAATAGGCCTCAAGCAAGAATACGTTTGTAGCAAAGAAACTTCCCCCAAAACCTAAAAGGCCCCCAAAACAACGAGTAAAAATAAAACTACATTTCCCAATATCCTCCGGGGCAGCCAACGACTCACCCAGCCTCTACATTCTGAACAACATGATTGGCTGCCAATAAGGGGCGGATTTGCATAACTGCTGTAACCATAGCAACGCTGGCAAGAGCCATCCAAGGCTAGGATAGAATGCTGAGAGATTTCAGTTGGTGTTTGAGGTTAAACTGCCAAAACCAAACTCTGAGGGAGCAATTCTCCAGCAAATTCTTACCCACACAACACAACACAACTTCCAATCACAACCCATCCCACCAACCTTATGGGACCCGTACACACAACACCTACAAACACCACAAACTAAAACCATTCCTTCCTTCCACACAGACATAAACTGACCCAAAAGACAAGCCATGCCTTATAAAAATAACAGCATCGGACGACACACTCACAACGCTACATACATCAAACAAAAAGGGCAGAACAAACGCCAGAACAGAAACACACTGCGCAGCAGAGACACGAACAACAGGTCACTGCACGGCCGCACAGCTGAGAACCAAATGCAAAGAACTGCACGACAAGAAGAAGCGCGCAGCCAGGAACAACAAAGGCGCAGAAATGCAACACAACAGCAGCGCGCAAGGAGCGCAGAAACACGACGTCGCAACACAGAAAACAAACTTCAAAAATACCACAACCAATTCCACCGCCTAGCCTTCAGATACAACGCTGCAGAAGACTACAGCATGGTGCCAGAGGCCGACATTGGCACCCTAACACACATCTGCACACACTGCAAAGCCCTGAAATACCCAGCAGAAACACCGGGAATGTGCTGCCTAGCCGGTAAAGTCTCTCTACCACCACTTGCCACTCCTCCACAACCACTACAGACTTTGCTGAGTGGACACACTCCAGAATCAAAACACTTCCTCCACTATATAAGACAATACAACTCATGCTTCCAGATGACATCATTTGGCGCACACATAGAAAGTGCGCAATTCATGCCTACATGACCCCACCAAGACCGTAAGTCACATCATTTCCAACCCTTACATCTCGCATCTCCTAAATAGGGCACAGCAACGCGTGCCGGGTACAGCTAGTTTACTATATATTACACATCATTAATATTAACATATTCATATATCAAGAAATATTCATATATTATTAGTATTAATATCAGAATTATTATAGTATATATATATATATATGTAGACATTATGATATATTAAAATTATAATGTAATATAACATTATATTATATTAATTATATTATTATAATAAAATTATTATATAATAATAATAAAAACCACTAAAATAAAATAAAATGAAATTCAAGAACACAAGGTGCGAACCAAGATGGAGGCTGACATCCTCAAGAGAGGAAGGATCCCAAGATGGAATGGCTCAATGGACCCAGCCCAGAGGATGACAAAGCGGACCCAGCCGCCGCAGCAGCAGAGCAGAGCAGCAGACGATTGGAGGCTGCAGGCCTCCGCCTGCTCTCGCCCCCAGCCGTTCCGTCAGAGGCGTTCCCGATCGGCTGATCACCCTGCCACGGAGTGCCTGCCATCCCGGCTTTGGAGTGCCTGCCATCCCGGGAGGCGCTCCGGTCCTGCAGTGGGGGCAGTTGGTGACCTGCAGCGGCTGATCGCCCTGGCGACCTGGAAGACGATCAAGTCTTTCAAGTCGCCAGGGCGATCAGCCACCGCAGGTCGCCGACTACTCCCACTGCAGGACCAAATCACCTCCCGGGATGGCAGGCACTCCAAAGCCGCTGCTCCTCCGATCGTTCTCCGGAGCGACGGGCTATCTGCCGACACAGGCCACAGAGCCCATGATGGGATGGCGGCAGTGGCAGCCCTTCCTCCAGCAGAAATGGCCCCACCCCCAACGCCCTTCTCCCTGGGCCGGTCAGAATCGGCTGGCGGGGCGCATCCGGCCCGTGGGCCGTAAGATGCCCAGGTCTGATCTAGGTGCTTAAGATCTTCCGGAGAGGTCCTGCTCTCGGCCCGCCTTCTTCACAGACCCGACTGGTGGGGACGAGAGACAGGGCTTTCTCAGTGGTAGCCCCTCGGCTATGGAACGCCCTCCCTAGGGACATTAGATCGGCCCCCTCCCTCCTAACATTTCGGAAGAAAGTCAAGATCTGGCTGTTTGAGCCAGCTTTTGCAGATGAAGTGTAATTATTTAATTGAGACCTTTGGAACGACGACGACACAACGAAAACCCATTTTAATAATGAGACGCAGAGATTTGTGTTATATATTTTTAACTGTGAATATTTGCTTTTATATGATTGTTTTATTGTTATGTGTTTTAACCTGTGGGCATTCGTTGCCATGTGTGCACCTTCGGGCTGAGAGGGGCGGTATAAAAGTATAGTAAATAAATAAATAAGGTGACGATAAATCTTAAACACAATGAGTGAATCCATACATACAAAGAATAGAGTGTCTTACAATTGTTGTGTTCTGATATTTTATGCATTTTTTTCTCCAGTCTGGCTTTGGCAATAAGTAGGATAGTGTTTTAAAGTAATCAAAAACCTATTTTCTGCATGATCTTTTTTACATGAAAGATGGATTTAACCCTTCCCATATTTCATATTCAAATAGAAAAAAACTGTGTTCAAGATTTGTGCACTTGTCTAGTTAGACCAGGGGTGGGCAACCTCTGGCCCGCGGGCCGGATCTGGCCTGGCAGCTGATTCTGTCCGGTCCGGGGAGAAGGGCGTCGGGGGCTGGGCCAAGTGGAAGGGGTGCTGCTGCCGCCATCCCATCGCGGGCTCTGTGGGGCCTGTGTCGGAAGACAGGCCGGAGGAGCGGCGGCTTTGGAGTTCCTGCAATCCTTGGAGGCGATCCGGGCCTGCAGTGGGAGCACTCGGTGAACTGTGGGGGCCAATCGCCCTGGCGACCTGGAAGACTTGATCTTGATCAGAAGAGAGCGAGTGGAGGCCTGTAGCCTCCGATCGCCTGTTGCTCTGCTCTCCTCTGCTGCGGTGGCGGCTGGGTCCGCTTTGCCATCTTCTGGGCTGGGGCCATTGGGCCATTCCATCTTGGGATCCTTCCTCTCTTGAGGATGTCAGCCTTCATCTTGGTTCTCACCTTGTCTTCTTGAATTTAATTTAATTTTAGTGGTTTTTAATTATTATTTTATAATAATTTTATTATTATTATAATATTATAATATAATAAATAATATAATGTTATATTATAATTTCAATATATTATAATATCTATATATACACTATAATATACTAATTATGATATTAATACTAATAATATATTAATATTTCTTGATATATGAATATGTTAATATTAATGATGTATAATATATAGTAAATATAGCAAATAAATAAATGAATTATGTAGATTAGAATGTAGTTCCGCCTTTAGGTGCGGCCCTTCATAATATTTTTTGGCTCTCGTGTGGCCCCTTGGGGAAAAAATTGCCTACCCCTGAGTTAGACCCTATGGCTATTACAAAAGATTCTTGGCCTGGCTTACCCATAATTGGGAAAGATTATTCAGTGTTCCCCTGCCTTGAATTCTGTTATTTCAGAGGCGGGAAGCGGGCGCAGCAGCGGAGGAGACATCTGAAGTCCTTCATGAGGAGTTGGAAGAAGCCCTGGCAAAAATCCACGATCTGGAGAGTGAGGACAAACCAAAGGATGAAGAGGAATCAGAGCCTGAAAAAGGTATGGCTAAGGACTTCTGGGAAAGAGCTGGGCATGTTTAGCCTGCAGAAGAGAAGGGTGAGGGGAGACATGATGTCCATGGATAAATATGAGAGGGGAAGTCATCGGGAGGAGCACCATGTGGTCAGGGGCGCATCCGGCCACCAGGTTCCGCGCATGCGCCATTGGTGCGGCGCGACTCCAGCTGGACGGAGACGTCAATCGCCTGAAACGAGGCCGAAAAGGAGGAACCTTTTGCAGCCGGAGGCGGGAGGCTTCACTGGCGCATGCGCGGAACTAGCTGGCTCCGCGCATGTGCACCCGGCGCACATAAGAACATAAGAACATAAGAAGAGCCATGCTGAATCGAGCCTAAGCCCATCTAGTCCAGCATTCTGTGTCACACAGTGGCCCACTAGTTGTACACAGGGATCTCTAGCAGAAAGGAGGGCAAAACCCTCACCTGCTCCCGACCCCCACAACCAGCACCCGGGGAAATCCTGCCTGCCTCCATCAACACAGAGGTGGCACTTGGATGTCCATTTCAGTAGCTACTGATTCCCTTGGTATCCATGAATCTGCCTAATCCTGCCTTGAAGCTGTCCAGGCTGACAGCTGTCACAACCTCCTCTGGAAGTGAGTTCCATAACCCAATCACCCTCTGGGTGAAGAAATATTTCCCTTTATTAGTCCTAACTTTCCTACCTTGGAGCTTCAGGGAGTGCCCCTAGTCCTAGTGTTGTGTGACAGAGAAAATATTTTTCTCTATTCACCTTTTCTATCCCATGCATGATTTTATACACTTCGATCAAGTCACCTCTTAAACGCCGTCTTTCAAGGCTGAAAAGACCAAGGCGTTGCAACCTGATTTCGTACGGGAGCTGCTCCATCCCTTGGATCATTCTTGTTGCCCTTCTTTGTACCTTTTCCAGTTCCGTTATATCCTTCTTGAGGTGCGGTGACCAGAATTGTACACAGTACTCCAGATGTGGCCTCACCATAGATTTGTAGAGAGGCAATACAACATTTGACGACCTATTTTCGATTCCTTCCTGATCATGCCAAGCATAGAATTTGCTTTTTTACTGCTGCTGCGCACTGGGTTGACATCTTCATTGAGCTGTCCACCAAAACCCCAAGATCCCTTTCCTGGTTTGTCTCGGAAAGCTTTGACCCCATCAATTGGTAGGTGTAGTTGGGGTTCTTTGCCCGATGTGCATGACTTTACACTTGTTTAGGTTAAAATGCATTTGCCACTTTGTTGCCCATTCACTCAATTTCGAGAGATCTTTCTGGAGCTCTTTACAATCAGTTTCATTTTTAACTACCCTGAACAATTTAGTGTCGTCTGCAAACTTTGCTACCTCAGAATTTACTCCTACATCCAGGTCATTAATGAATAAATTAAAAAGTAACGGACCCAAAACTGAACCTTGGGGTACGCCACTTCTCACCTCTTTCCACCCAGAGAAATGTCCGTTTATTACCACCCTTTGTTTCCTGCAGTTTAGCCAGGTTCCAATCCAGGACAAGACCTGTCCCCTGATTCCATGGCTGAAGAGCTTATTTAGGAGCCTTTGGTGAGGACTTTGTCAAAAGCCTTTTGAAAGTCAAGGTAAACAATATCGACTGGGTCCCCTTTATCTATGTGTTTATTTACACCCTCAAAGAATTCTAACAAGTTAGTAAGACATGATTTGCCTTTGCAGAAACCATGTTGATTTTCCTTCAGCAATGCCTGTTCTTCTATGTGCTTAGTAATTTTTCTTTAATAATGGTTTCCATCACTTTGCCTGGAACTGAGGTTAGACTAACTGGCCTATAATTTCCTGGATCACCCCTGGATCCTTTCTTGAAGATCGGAGTTACATTTGCCTCCCTCAGTCCTCGGGTACAGTGCCTGATCTTAGAGAAAGGTTATATGTTTTGGCTAGAATTTCAGCAATTTCACACTTGAGTTCCTTAAGAACTCTGGGGTGGATGCCATCTGGCCCTGGTGATTTGTTGACATTTAGTTTAGTAAGGCATGTGAGAACATCTTCCTTGTTTATCTCTATCTGGTTTAATTCATTTAATTTTCTCCCTGAAAAAACTGACTCAGCTGCAGGCATATGTTGTCTGTCCTCCTGTGTGAAAACGGAGGCAAGAAGTCGTTTAGCCGCTCAGCAATCTCCTTGTCTTCACTTATTGTCCCTTTCTTACCATTTTCGTCAAGTGGCCCAACTGCTTTTCTAGTTGGGTTTCTACTTCTGATGTACTTAAAGAAGTTTTTGTTATTTTTTTAATGTTCTTAGCTATATGTGACTCAAATTCTCTCTTGGCTTTCCTGACATGCGCACCCTCCACGAGGCCAGAGAGTGAGGGTGCGCCTAAATAATGTTCGCTTACCATTTTAAATTACCTTAGTCCGGCCCTGTATATAATATTTTATTTTACTTTATTTTGGGTTATTTGAGTTTTATAGGAGTAATTAAAATATTTAGTAGAGGATAATGTTATTTAAATAAAAAAAATTATTTATTATTTTATAATAATATAATAGAATGTTATATTATATTATAATGTCAATATATTATAATATAATTATATTGTGATGTAGTATAATATAATTATGATATAATATAGTATGAGTTTGTACTATAATCTACTTTATATACATTGATACAATATAATACTACTAATGGTATTGTGATATTATAAGTGTATATTTGTTTTACATGGGGTGCCAAAATAATGTTTGGGCGCCAAAATAATGTTCGCTACCATATAAAATTATCTTAGACCGCCCCTGCCTGGAGAGTAGGACGTGGAACTATGGCTTCAAATGACAGGAAGGAGATTCCACATGAACATTAGGAAGAACTTCCTAACTCTGAGAGCTGTTCAGCAGTGGAACTCTCTGCCCCAGAGTGTTGTGGAGGCTCCTTCTTTGGAGGCATTTATTTATTTATTTATTTATTGTATTTGTATACCACCCTTCTCTGCCATCAGTCGACTCAGAGGCTGGATGGCAAATTGTTAAAAAAAATGCAGTTTTGTGCATTCCAGTTTTAAGCATGTGTTTAATTACCAAACAAGCGAACCAAAAAAATATTTATTACAGTCATAGACCATCATAAGGAGAGCGGGGTAATGACTCATAAAAACATTATACATTAATAATTAGAGTCTAGGTTAAAGGCTAGACTAGAGCCTAGCCTTTAACCCAGTGTTTTTCAACCTTTTTTGAGCCGCGGCACATTTTTTACATTTACAAAATCCTGGGGCACACCACCAACCAAAATGACACAAAACGACACTCTAACACAGTCATACATATAGTTAATATGTTTTTAAATGTATTTATACACTCAGTGTGAAACCTGGGCCTGTTTTGATGAACACAACATAGATATCCTGGCAGGAATGGCAGAAAGACACAAACTTCCCACACAGAACTCCCATAACCAAGAGAAAATACTATAAGAGTTTGGTGGGCATTGACCTTGGGTTTTGGAGTTGTAGTTCACCTATATCCAGAGAGCACTGTGGACTCAAACAATGTTGGATCGGGACCAAACTTGGCATGAATACTCAATATGCCCAAATGTGAACACAGATGGAGTTTGGGGAAAATAGACCTTGACATTTGGGAGTTACAGTTTCTGGGATTTATAGTTAACTCACAATCAAAGAGCATTCTGAACTCTTGCAACAATGGAATTGAACCAAACTTGGCATATTGAACTCTCATTACCAACAGAAAGTATTGAAAGGGTTTGCTTGGGAATTGACCTTGAGTTTGGAAGTTGTAGATCACCTACACCCAGAGAGCACTGTGGACTCTAACAATGTTATGTTATGTTGTTTGTTTTCTATCCAGAATCACAATGTCGGAAGGAGGCTCACCACTTTAAGGTCCCTAAAACAGGCATGGAAAAACTTTGGCCCTCTGGGTGCTTTGGACTTCAACTCCCACCATTCCTAACAGTCAGTAAGCTGCCATGGATTTATGGGAGTTGGAGCCCAAAACACCTGGTGGACCAAGCTTTCCCACTTCCAGGGCAACAAATTCTGTTGATTGGTTTCTATATTAGTTAGATGCTGGAGTGTGTGTTCTTAACAATTCAATATATTTTTCATTACAGAAGTACCTTCTAAAAGAAAGACTGATAAATCGTCCTCAAAGCCTGATAAAACAAGCCGCGTTAAGAAATCCACCAAACCGAAGCATTGAGTATAATGGTCGCAGGAATATCTCTGGTTCTTGTGCATGGGACAATATGTGGGTTGCAAATATCTGGAGTTGGAGGGTGAATTTCTGTTCTATATCAGCACATACATGCACATAAGCTTGCTGAACATTCTGGGTCTGTTTCACGAGTCTTATTATTTATTTAGAAAATATGCGCCGTCTAGATTGGCATTGTTCTGGCATGTCAGTGCTTTCCCCTGGAGACTGGATGTAAGAAGAGTTTTTGGAGTGTCTTTTCTCAGAACAGTGTTCATTTGCCGCGGTTATTTGAAATTATTTCTTCACTTCCCCGAAACCTCTGGTACAGTGTTTCCCAACCTTTTTTGAGCCGTGGCACACTTTTAACATTAAAAAAATCCGGGGGCACACCACCAACCAAAATGACACAAAATGATACTGTAACACAGTAAAGAACGGCTGGGGTGGTGACCTGCTGGGAGTGCTGAAGCCGGGGGGGGGGGGAGGAGCCAGGCCAGGCCAGGCCCCACCCCCCCCGGCTTCAGTTCTCCCATACCCGCCAGCCTTGAGGGGCAGTGCGAAGCCAGGACTGTGCTGGCTCTGCCACCGCTGGCTTGGCACTGCCCCCTCAAGGCTGGCGAAGCTGTGGGAGCTCTGAAGCCGGGAGGGGCGGGCCAGGTCGCACCATGCCTGAACCCTCCCCGGCTTCAGTTCTCCACAGCTTCGCCAGCTTTGAGAGGGCAGTGGCAAGCCAGCATTGTGCTGTCTCTGTCACCACTGGCTTGGCACTGCCCCCTCAAGGCTGGCGAAGCTGTGGGAGTGCGTCATGCCTCCCCTCCCCCCCAGCTTCAGCTCTCCCACAGAGGAGGAGCATGAGCGGTGGACGGGCTTCAGTACGCAGGGCTCCTCCGCGCGGCTTCAACAAGCAAGGGGTGAGAGTCATGGCGGATTGGAGGCTGGTTGGGGAAACGGCCAAAGGAGGTGGTGCCCCGGTCCCTTCTTTTTCTTCGCCGCCACCTGGCCCTTCCTCCTCCTCCCCCAAGCAGCAGGAGTTCGGCAGGAGGGAGGAGGAAGGGGGGGCAGAGAGCTCTTTTTGCGGCACACCTGATGATCGCTCCCGGCACACTAGTGTGCCACGGCACACTGGTTGAGAAACACTGCTCTGGTATATGCAGAGAATTTGAGCAGGACATTCAATTTGCAGTGGGTCAAAATGAAGCCTCTTTCACGTAATTTCTAAATGTCTCCAAAACATCATCTCTGGCATTACTTCGCGAACGAAGATTCTTAGGAAGGACTCATCCCATGCTTTTTACAAGCGCATTGATGAGCGCTTGTGCATCTTAAATATTAATGCGTACTTTCACAAACTTAAATTTAATTCATTAAGAAATTCATTGATTGCTTCTCATTTGTGATTAGTCTTTCACTTTCTTCCCATTCATTAATTTGGCAGCTGCTGAGTACATTGCCTCAGCATCTTGAACGCAGTGTTTTTCAACCTTTTTTGAGCCGCAGAACATTTTTTACATTTACAAAATCCTGGGGCACACCACCAACCAAAATGACACAAAATGACACTCTTAACACAGTAATACATATCGTTAATATGTTTTTAAATGTATTTATACACTCAGTGTGAAACCTGGGCCTGTTTCGATGAACACAAAAATAGATATCCTGGCAGGAATGGCAGAAAGACAGAAAGACGCACACGAAGGTCTTGCTCAACAGCTGTCAGTCTCTCTTTGTTTTTAGTTTTTATCACAGTCAAGCTAGAGAAGCTCATCTCACACAGATATGAGGTTGAAAACAGAGCAATGTCAAAATAGCTTTGTTGGCCAGAATGGGGAACTCCCTGGCAACAATTTTAGCTTTAAACTACGCTCTAGTTACAGTTCAATTTACAGTTCAATCAAATAGCATCCTGAACTCTTGCAACAATGGAATTGAACCAAACTTGGCATATTGAACTCTCATTACCAACAGAAAGTACTGAAAGGGTTTGCTTGGGAATTGACCTTGAGTTTGGAAGTTGTGGTTCACCTACACCCAGAGAGCACTGTGGACCCAAACAATGTTATGTTGTTGTGTGTTTTCTATCCAGAATCACAATGTTGGAAGGAGGCTCACCACTTTAAGGTCCCTAAAACAGGCATGGGAAAACTTTGGCCCTCTGGGTGCTTTGGACTTAAACTCCCACCATTCCTAACAGCCTGAGGCCCTTTCCTGCTTAAGTGGCTGAAGGGGGAAAAGGAAAAGGGCCTGAGGCTGCTAGGAATGGTGGGAGTTGGAGTCCAAAACACCTGGAAGGTCCAAGTTTGCCCATACCAGCTTTCGACAGAGACCTCTTCCTCCCCCTTCACCTTTACGCCTTTTCATCCCCCTCCTGCCGAACACTTATTTTTTCTTCTCGACTCGGGCTCCCTTCTTCCCAGCCTTGCTCTGCTCACTTTGCCTCGCTTTCCTCACACTGCCGCTTCTGCCACCCCTTTGATCCAAGGGGGCAGCGTGAGCGTGTTCAGAAGGGGAGGGGGAGGGAGGAAGACTTGGGGCGAGTCTGCGCAGTAATGTAGGTTAATACCAACGCTTTGAATGTAATCCAGTACTCTACTGGGAGCCAGTGCAACTGCTGCAAGATGGGAGTTATGTGGCATCTAACCAGGGCCCCGGTGAGCAAACGAGCTGCAGCATTCTGCACCAGTTTGAATTTCCGGATCACAGACAAAGAAAGGCCAAAGTAGAGGGCGTTACAGTAGTCTAGTCTCAAGATGACTGTCGCCTGGATCACCGTGGCCAGGTCGCCCTCAGACAGGTAAGGTGGAAAACTGTTTGGCCTGTCACAGATGGAAAAATGCTGATCTGCTGACCTGGCCTGGGCCTCCATAGTCAGCAGCGAGCCCAACTGGACCCCCCAGACTCTTTACCAAGGATGACGGGCATATTGCTTCACCGTCCAGGGTTTCAGCTGGCACCCCCAGACCCACCGGGCGGCCCAACCAAAGGATCTCCGTCTTCAATGGATTCACCTTCAACCAGCTGGCACGTAGCCATCGAGTCATGGCCTCCAGGCACAGATGGAAATTATCAGGTACGGAGTCCGGTCTGCCCCCCATCCTCGGCACGAGCTGGGTGTCATCTCAAAAACAAGTGCTGAATAATACAATGCTCCCTTGCTATTGAAAATATAACAGCTCTGTGTGTGTGTGTGTGTGTATCTCAGGTTAATTTTTATACTTCATTCTGTTGTTCAACATAACATTTCCTCTATAATTTTGTATTCATAAGTTCTTATAGCAGTTTGTTTCATTAGGAACGGCTGAAAAACTTGCATGGGACTAGAAGTGAAAAAGCGAAGGAAATCACAAGGCTTAGTGATCAAACTTCTTGTTACCCAGCAGGAGGAACTATGCATGGTTGGCTTTCCCCCATTGCTTGCTATTTTCTTTGCAATCACCAGCTTGTTTTCCCTTTATCTGTAAAATCATATGGATTAGAAATGTACACATAACTACAAACCGAAACAATTTTGAGACATGCTGACTCAGCTGCAGTTGGATTTAATGGGCCCACTCCTACACATTCCTTGACACTTTGTGGAAGGAGTTGCTACAACTGGCGTCATTAAGGACAGGAGAATTACTCCCTGATATGATTAACAACTTACATAAACACACACCAAAGAGCTTTCACAGCAAGTTCCTAAACTTCATTCTTAACACAGTAATACATATAGTTAATATGTTTTTAAATGTATTTATACACTCAGTGTGAAACCTGGGCCTGTTTCGATGAACACAACATAGATATCCTGGCAGGAATGGCAGAAAGACACAAACTTCCCACACAGAACTCCCATAACCAAGAGAAAATGCTATAAGAGTTTGGTGGGCATTGACCTTGGGTTTTGGAGTTGTAGTTCATCTATATCCAGAGAGCACTGTGGACTCAAACAATGTTGGATCAGGACCAAACTTGGCATGAATACTCAATATGCCCAAATATGAATGCAGATGGAGTTCAGGGGAAATAGACCTTGACATTTGGGAGTTGTCGTTGCTGGGATTTATAGTTCCCCTACAATCAAAGAGCATTCTGAACCCCATCAATGATAGAACTGGGCCAAACTTCCCACACAGAACCCCCAGGAGGCAAGAGGAGGTCTCAACCGGGAAGGGAGGCGGGCCTTCCCAATGCATGGAGAGGGAGAGACCAAGTAGACAGGGGGTGTTTGTAATTTTGTGCCTTTATCGAGGTAGGTTTCTTATGGTTTTTATACTTCAACACACTAGACTCTCCCCCCCCCCCCACCTCTCAGGTTCCAATTTCCCACGGCACACCTGATGATTGCTCACGGCACACTAGTGTGCCCTGGCACACTGGTTGAGAAACACTGCACTAAACGAATGGTTCAGCCAATACAAGCTGGACATAGGCCCGGATAACCCATAAGGGGCGCAAGCCAAGGGGGGTGCAATTCACAGGGACCCCCCCCCCCCCCAAAAGTAACACAACTCTCTCTCTCGGGGCAAGGCGGGGGGAGAGTGCTGCGAGGGGGTGGGGGAGGAGGGAATGGCGCCCCCCCTCGCCATCGCTCCCGCCTCCTTGTCAAGGAAGGAGGGCGCGAGGCACGCCACGAAGACGAGGAGGTGGAGGGAAGCCCCACCCCCGGGACCGATGCCGGCACTGGGGGCGGGGCTTCCCGCCACCTCCTCCTCCTCGTGCCCTCCTTCCTTGACTCAAGGAAGGAGGGCGCGCAGCACCGCGAGGAGGAGGTGGAGGTTGGGGGCGCGGTAGAGGTTGGTTTGGGGGCGCAATTCCAAAGTGTGGCCTAGGGCGCCAAAAGAGGTTAATCCGGGCCTGGCTGGACACATTGTGTTGAGATCCAAAATCTTGTGTGGGTATAGATCAGTGGTTCCCAAGCTTTTTTGGCCTACCGCCCCCTTTCCAGAAAAAAATTTACTCACCGCCCCCCTAGAAATTATTTTTTAATTTAATAGCAATTAAACAGAAAGATATATGTATTAATGCAGTAGTTCTCAACCTTTCTAATGCGGTGACCCCTAAATAAGGTTCCTCATGTTGTAGTGACCCCCAACCATATTTTCGTTGCTACTTCATAAATAATTTTGCTACTCCTACGAATTCTAATGCAACTATCCAATTAGCAGGATGTATTTTCATTGTTACAAATTGAAAATAATTAAAGCAGAGTGATTAACCACAAAAACAATATGTTTGGGGGGGGGTATGGACAACGGAGGATGGGATTTGCAGTAACTTCGACCAATTCAACACTGACTTCCCCATGAATGAATGAACAGATCTGGATCAAACTTGGAACACAGAACCCCCATGATCAACAGAAAATATGGGAGAAGGTTGGGAGGAATTGTCAGTGATTTATGGGAGATGTAGTTCACCTACATTTGGAGAGCACTCTGAACCCAAACAACCTTGGATCTGGATCAAATTTGGCACAAATACTCAATATACCCAAATTTGAATACTGGTAGGGTTGGGGGAATTGATTTTGTCATTTGGGAGTTGTAACTGCTGGTATTTATAGATCACCTACAATCAAAGACCTCGAATAAGAAGACGGCATATATATACGCTATCATACTGATGGTAGCTTGTTCAACTTAAGTTGTCTGAGGGCTCACACTAAGACTCTAAACTATCTAGTCCGTCAGCTGCTTTTTGCTGATGCTGCTGCCCTTGTCGCTGTTTGGGCTGGAAGTCAGCCTGAAGAAAATGGAAGTTCTCTACCAGCCCACACCACAGGAAGAACACCATCATCCCCACGTCAGCATAGGCACATCTGTGCTTAAATCCGTTCAGCAGTTCACCTTCCTGGGAAGCATCATCTCTTCAGACGCCAAGATTGATAAAGAGATAGATCACAGATTAGCAAAGGCACAGAGTGCATTCGGAAGGCTTCACAAAAGAGTCTGGAGCAACAAGCACCTGAGGCAAAGCACCAAAATCAGTGTGTACAGAGCTATCGTACTGTCTATTCTCCTATGGGTCTATTCTCCTATGGGTCTGAAACATGGGTCTTCTATCGCCAACACCTGTGACTCCTCGAAACGCTTTCATCAGTGCTGTCTTCGCACAATCCTAAATATACACTGGACTGACTATGTGACGAATGTTGCTGTCCTTGAGCAAGCAGGGATCACCAGCATTGAGGCCATGCTATTGAGAACACAGCTGCGCTGGGCAGGGCACGTCTGTAGGATGGAGGACCACCGCCTCCCAAAGATACTACTCTATGGCGAACTCGCCACGGGTCAGCGCAAGAGAGGCACCCCAAAAAGAGATATAAGGACTCCCTGAAACAACATCTCAGGCTCGGCCAGATTGATCACCAACAATGGTCCACCCTAGCCTCACTTCGGGACACATGGAGACGCACTATCCACAATGCTGCGACCTCTTTAGAGAAGACACGCCGAATGGGTCTCGAAGAGAAACGGCAACGCAGAAAGAACCGCAACTTGGAAACATCACCACCCAAGAAGACTTTCTGCCTTGCTTTCTGCAACTGAACTTGCCTATCTCAGATTGGCCTTGTTAGTCACCAACGCGCTTGTAAAAAGCGTGGGATGAGTCCTTCCTAAAGAATCTTCGTTCGCGAAGCAATGCCGAGAGACAATCAAAGAGCATTTTGAATTCCACCAACAATGGAATTGAGCCAAACTTGGCACACAAACTCCCATGACTAACAGAAAATACTGGAGGGCTTTGGAAGGGGCCTGAGGCAGTTAGGAATGGTGGGAGTTGAAGTCTAAACCACCTGGAGGGCCCAAGTTTGCCAGAGAAGCAAGGAGGGGCGGAACCGCTTGTGCTTCCCTTGGAGGCAGGGGGCGGACCCTGTGGGGAGCCTGTTGCCTGGCGCATGCCACCACCCCCTTTACAGGGGCTCACCCCCCATTCTCCTGAGCAGGGGTGCCCACACTTTTTCAGCATGCAAGCTACTTACAATAAAACTAAGTCAGAAAGATCTACTACCTACCTCCTCAAGGCTGGAGAGGGGCGAGGGCGGGGCTTGGAGCAGGGGTGGGGCTTGGTGCAGCCTGGCTCCGCCCCCCTCCTGGCTTCCGCTCTACCAGCAGCTTCTCAAGGCTTGTGGAGGGCAGGGCCAAGCCAGCCTTGTGCTAGCTATGCCACCACAGGCTTGGCACTGCCCTCCTCGAGCCTGGAGAAGCTGCTGGTAGAGTGGAAACCAGAGGGGGGCGAAGCCAGCCCGTGCCAAGCCCCGCCCTCTCCCCATTTGCTTTGGAGCTCCCAGCAGCTTCTCCAGGCTTGAGGAGGGCAGTGCCAAGCCAGTGGTGGCATAGCTTGCACAAGGCTGGCTTGGCATTGCTCTCCTCGAGCCTGGAGAAGCTGCTGGTAGAGCGGAAACCAGAGGGGGGCGAAGCCAGCCCGTGCCAAGCCCCGCCCTCTCCCCATTTGCTTTGGAGCTCCCAGCAGCTTCTCCAGGCTTGAGGATGGCAATGCCAAGCCAGTGGTGGCATAGCT
>JARBWK010000838.1:0-24172 GCA_030556195.1 Anolis apletophallus
CAACTCCCACCATTCCTAACAGCCTGAGGTCCTTTCCTGCTTAAGTGGCTGAGGGGAGAAAAGGAAAAGGGTCTGAGGCTGCTAGGAATGGTGGGAGTTGGAGTCCAAAACACCTGGAAGGCCCAAGTTTGCCCATGCCAGCTTTCGACAGAGACCTCTTCCTCCCTCTTCCCCTTCGCGCCCTTTCTTCCCCCTCCTGCCCAACACTTACTTTTCCTTCTACACTGCCGCTTCTGCCGCCATTTTGATCCGAGGGGGCAGCGTGAGCGTGTTCAGGAGGGGAGGGGGAGGGAGGCGTGACCCATGCGGGCGCTACTGCGCAGACTCGCCCCAGAGCAAAGCGAGGCAAAGCGAGCAGAGCGAGGCTGGGAAGAAGGGAGCCTGAGTGGAGAAGGAAAAGTGTTCGGCAGGAGGGGGAAGAAAGGGGATTGGAGGTTCCAATTTCTCACGGCACACCTGAGGATCGCACACGGCACACTGGTTGGAAAACACTGAGCTAGAGGCATCCTGTTTGGGAGGTGTTCATTGGCACTTGATTATTTGCTGTCTGGATTTTCCCTGTTTCTGAGTGATGCGCACTCAATTTGCTTCACTTCCAACAGGACTTCTGAAGATGCCACTAGCCACAGATGCAACGTCAGGAGAGAAAGCTGCTGGAACATGGCTGGACAGCCCGAAAAACTCACAGCAACCCAGATATATTTGGTTCTGACCCGTACCCAAAGCCTTCTAGCGGGGCCCAACATCCATTGCTTCCTTGCCTTGCTTCTCAGTGACCAGGATCTCGAGTTGAGTGAGTTCTTGCAGCGTCAAAAAGGTAAACAAACAGCTCCGATCTCTTTCCTTGCAGCATCTTCTCTCCAAAAAAGGTAAACAACAGTTCAATTCTCTGCTGCCTGTCCCAATGGGAACCCTTGTGTAAAACACAGAGCAGGCTATGGTAACAACGTAACAACACACGTGTAGGAAAAGTACAATAGGCTGCTAACAATATAATATATTACTAGCTGAACCCGGCACGCGTTGCTGTGCCATGTCTCTCTCTCTCTCTCTCTGTGTATCTCTCAGTCTATCTCTCTCTCTCTCTCTCCCTATCTACCTATCTTTCTCTCTCTATAACTTCCTGTGTCTGTCTCTCTCTATCGATCTCTATCCTTATCTATCACTGTCTCTTTCTCTGTATATTATTTTCCATCACTCTCTATCACTCGCTCTCTCTATGTCTCTCTATCTCTCTGTACTCACTCTGTGTGTATCACCCAATCTCTATCTACCACTCACTCACTCACTCACTCTCTATCTATCCCTCCCTCCCTCCCTCTCTCCCTCCCTCCCCCCTCTCTCTCATTCCTTCCCCCGTCTCTCTCTCTCCCTCCCCTCACACTCCCCCTCTCTGTCACACACACTATCTCATCCCCCCCTCTCTCACTCTCTCACCCCCCTCTCATTCCCCCCTCTCTATCACTCCCCTCCTCTCTCTCTCATTTCCCCCCTCTCACTCTCTCATCCCCCTCTCTTCCTTCTCTCTCTCTATCACTCCCCCCTCTCTCATTCCCTCCTCTTTCTCACTCTCTCTATCACTCCCCCCTCTCACTCACTCTCTCATTTCCCCCCCTCTCTCTCACTCCCTCCCTCTCATTCCCCCCTTTCTCTCTATCACTCCCCCCTCTCTCTCACTCTCTCACTCCCGCCCTCTCTCTTTCTCTCTCTATCACTCACCCTCTCTCTCTCTCTGTCGATGTTCCGCCTCTCCTGGGGAGAAGTCCTCCAGGGGACTACACTTCCCAGAAGGCCCCACACGGCTACTTCCGGCCGCGGAGGTTTCTGGGAAGTGTAGTGCGGCGCCCCAGAGCTGCTCCGGGATGGGGGACGTGCGGGCGGCGCCGTTCCTGCCTCCTGTGCCATCGCTCCTGCCTCCTCCGCCATCGCTCCCCCATCGTCACTTCCCAGCCACAGGGTGGGCCGAAGAGCGACCTTCGCAGGGAGGAGGGTTGCATTGGAGAACGTTGCTGTGGTCGGGCGCGTCCCCCAGCTCCTCCTGCGAAAGTGGCCGCACGGTCCTCTCCCTTCCGCTCCTCTTCTGGGAGCGAATGAGAGGCAGCGGAGGAGAGGGAGAAGGCTAGGAACTTTCTGTTTTTTTGAGGGACAACTTCCGGGGGAGTGTTATTTGCGGGACAGGAAGTGGTTTCTGCGCCATTTTGTTTGTAGTTTTTTGGTGTTCCGGATCCCTCCATACGTTTGCATGGGGGTTTTGGGGGCCGGTTTAGGGTCTTAGGAGTTATTTTTTGGGGTTTTTTTGTGCCACGATTGTAGCTGCAGGTCTGTTGAAATGTGTGTGGTTGGTGTTGAGGGCCTGGGTGTTATGGTGTGTCTGTGCATAAGTGCCAAAAACGGACTCTCTCTTTATATATATATATATATATATATATATATATATATATATATATAAATAATATATTGGTGGTCCGGACGCTTAACATACATAAGTGTCTGAAGAGGCCTGGTGTAATATATCAGGTTCCCAATATAAATTCAGAGGTCTTAGTAGTCCATAACAAAGTCCCAAGGAGTATAAGTCCATGCGGTGGGTGTAATAAATGTAAAAGCAGTCTGTCCCAAGATGATATCAAATCAATTATAATCCAGTTAGCAGTCCAAACATCGCCGGAAAGATGAAAAGTTTCAAGGATGGCATATATATCCTGTGGCAAATGCCTGAAAAAGATGCCGGGGTCGCAAATTTAGCGTCTCCCTTGCAAATGCAAATATATCGAAACGGCCAATGGCATGCAGATGCTGCAATAGCGACCAAACCATTTCACAGTAGCTTTTTCAAGGCACAATATTGATTATGTAGACGTCCAATATCTGTAAAAATAAATATAACATTATCTAGAATGCGATCATGTGCAAGTACACACCAAAATAGCCTTAGAATATTTATACATACCAGGGTAATTATCCCATTGAACATAACCTCACTCTCAGGAGGAGTGAGGTGACCCAAAGGTAAGGAGTAGACCTAATAGAGCCTATTTAAAGTAACATCGAGTTGATTCCGATAGATAGGGTCGTTGAGGCCATGTGGCCATTCAGAATCTAGGAGTACAATCCATTTATTTTCGAGTTTAATTAGTTGATTAGTGATGTCTGTGTGTGGTCGGTGGAAGATTTTCTCTAGTTTTAAAGTGGAAGTATCATGTTTACTATCTTTGCAACGGGTGTAAAATGCGGAGTCCGTTGATCCCCTATGGATTCTAAACCGATGTTCAATGAATCTTGTACGGACTTCTCTCTTCGTCTGTCCCACGTAAATCCTTGGGCAGCCGCAGGAAATGGCATAGACGACCACTTTGGAGGCACAAGTGGCAAAAGTTGTGATGTTGAAGGTCTTGTTTCTGGATGGACTCCATATAGTTTTTTCCATAGTTATATTAGAGTATACAGAACAATTCCCACAAGGCTGGGTGCCCGCTGAAAGGATGCTTCTATGGGTTGGAGTGTGGCATTCTGAATGTATTAAATAGTCCTTGAAACTTTTCATCTTTCTGGCGATGATTGGACTGCTAACTGGATTATAATTGATTTGATATTATCTTGGGACAGACTGCTTTTACATTTATTACACCCACCGCATGGACTTATACTCCTTGGGACTTTGTTATGGACTACTAAGACCTCTGAATTTATATTGTGAACGTGATATATTACACCACGCCTCTTCGGACACGTATGTATGTTAAGCGGTCCGGACCACCAATACATAATATATTATATTCTTAGCAGCCTATTATTGTACTTTTCCTACACCTGTGTTGTTACACTGGGAATCCGTCCCATTTCCGTACTTTGTACCTAACTAGAGGAAGGGGAATCCTAAAAGGTGTGACTGCAGGTCTCCGGCGTGGCCTCTGCGCAGTTCCTACTGTTCCTGCCTTCAACATTGAATAGCCCTTGGAAGTCCCTTCCAGCCTGGCAGATATGGGTTCGGACTGAATGACCTTTGGAGGTCACTTGCCACTCTAGGATTCTATGATGTATCAAGCATCTCTCTCTCTCAATTATATCTATCTATCTAGGGCAATCTATCTATATCTATGGCTAGACAGCCATCCATAAGGAGGGATGAGGTTGTTTCTCAACCTGTTTGGCAGAAGAGGGTTGGACTGGATGGCCCTTGGGGGTCCCATCGAACTCTAGGATCCCTCAGAGAGATGCAGCACTTCCTTCACAACGGGAAGGAGGACTTGGCTACAGGTGGCCCAAATAACATGTCTTCCTGAGGACATTTCCAGCTATACATATATAGTCCGCAGCCGTCCATCAATCAAAGCCGATGGCGACCTCCTCCTTGGCTTCCCGGCGGCTGTTCTGGACGGTGCTCTTGCCGTGCATCTCCTTGAGGTGCCTGCGGAGGCCCGGCTTGTGGGCGAAGCGCACGGCGCAGTAGTTGCAGCGGTGGGCTTGACCCCGGTGGAGGTTGAGGTGGTCCTGCAGCGTGGCCTTCTGCGTGAAGCGCTTGCGGCAGACCGGGCACTGGAAGGGCTTGACGCCCGTGTGCACCCGGCTGTGCCGCGTCAGGTTGCTCTTCTGGGAGAAGGCCTTGCCGCAGCGCAGGCACAGGCAGAGCTTGTGTTCCCGCACGTGGCTGGCCAAGGGGCCCAGCTGCTGGAAGGGGCGGCCGCAGCGCGGGCAGCGGAAGGGGCCCTTCGGACCGTGAGCCGGGGGGCCCTTCCAGCTCCCTCCGCCGTGCCGGTGCAGGGGATAGTTCAACGGGTGGGGCAAAGGGAGCCTTTTGTCGCCGCAGCTGCGGGTCATCTCCATGGCGAGCGACGGGCCACGTTGGGTAAACGCACCCCACTTTGCCCCTTCTCCTTGGTAGTCTTCCTCTTCCAAGGGAGAAAAAGGCCGCTCGTCTTCGTTGCTTCCTTTGTATTGACGCGGCAAACAGTCCAACCTTTTGCCGCCGCTCTTACTCTCATAGCAACCTTGCAAATAGCTGCGGGTGATCTCCACGGGCGGAGTCGGAGGAAGGAGAGCGAGTTGGTTGGCAATGGCTCGACCTTGAAGCATTGCGCCTTGGCGTATTCCTCTTCGGAAGGCGAAGAAGCCTCCTCCTCCTCCTCCTCCTCCATGCTCTCCTGCTTGTGCCAATGTGGCCAACAGTTCAGGACAGGAAGCCTTTGGCCGGCGCTCTTATTCTCATAGCATCCTTGCGCAATCCCCATGGAGAGCGAGAGGGCCGGGGGTGATTGGGTTGGAGCCCTGGAGGACCCAGCCCCTTCGAAGGGTGAAAAAGAAGGCTCCTCTTCCTCCTCTTCCTCCTCGCTGTCGTCTTCCTCTCCGCAGAGCAAGGCTCCCGCTTTGGGCGCCAAATACTGGGAGAGGGCCTGGGCGCAGCGCTCGGCCACGTGGCCCATCTGCAGGGAGGAGGCGGCCGACAGGTAGGAGGCCAGCTCGGCCAGCGGCACCTCCAGGCACCCCGTGTAGCAGCACAAGAGCAGGCGGCGCCCCACTTCGGCCCCTTGCGCCAGCGAGAGGCGCACCTCCGGGGCCTCGCTCAGCAGGAAGCGCTCCCGCAGGAAAGGTGAGCCGGCGGCAAAGACCACCCGGTGCCCGGGGACCCGGAGGCCGCCCAGCCGCACCGTCACGTCGCAGAAGCGGCGCTGCTCCCGGAGCCGGTCCATGCGCCGCAGGACGCCCTCGCCGTAGCCTGGGAAGCGGAAGAGGAGCCGCTCCTCGCAGGCGGGGGCCATCTTGGATCTGCAAGTCAGGAAAGAGAAGGAGAGGCTGAGATGTAAGCACACCATGCTTTATATACTTGTATCGATTCGAACTTCATGAGACGTTGAATCTAATGCACAGCTCAATGGTCAGAACTGTGAAACCCAAAAAAAAGTATTTGCTGACAAATGTTATGCGCAGTGGCAAAAAGTACTGTCTTTGTCATGCGGCCATTACAATTGCAGATGTCGGCGCATGAAAGCTTACATCAAAGGAAAAGTAAAACTTTCCTGCAATGTGAGGCTGGGAACTGTAATTGTATTTTTTAATTGCTAATTGTTGTGTTATATGGTTATTGTTTTGGTTTTTTTGGTCGTGTTTTGATTGGGGGGCAGAGATTGCCTTGTGTAAACCACCCCGAGTCGCCTTCGGGCTGAGAGGGGCGGTATAGAAATGTGATAAAGAAATAAATATGCTGTAGAACAGGGCTGCTCAGGAAGTCAATTGCGCGGGTGGAGAAAGGCGGCGGCGGGAGAGCGCGCAGGGCTTCCGGAGGCCCTGCTTCTCTCACCGCAGCTTCCGGACGAGAGACAGGGCGGAGGCCCTGCACGCTCTCCCGCCGCCACCTTCCTCCGCCCGCGCGGCTTCTTCCTTCTTGGCCAGCTGTCAATCACGACACCCCTCAGGAGGCTGAGCCCTCAGAGGCCTGGCTCTTTTCCCCTGTGGAGACTGACTCCCAAACTCCTGCTTCTTCCCCCTCGGGCCGCTTCGGCCTCCTCCTCCTCTGTCGCCGCCCTGCCCTTCCCAGCCCGCACCTCAAGGGCTCCGCGCTCTGCCTCCGTCCGCCTCTCTTCCTTGGCCAAGCTGAAGGTCTCTCGCCTCCGTTTGCGCCCAGTGCGCATGTGCCGACACTCGAAGCGCTCTCTAAAGCCATGCGGGCGGAGGAAGGCAGCGCCGGAAGTGCGCGCATGCGTGGGAGCGTGCGGCGGCAGGTAGATCGTTGTGACTTGGCTTTCTTAAATGTAGCTCGCAGGCTGAAAACGTGTGGGCACCCCTGCTGTAGAATGACTCCACTTTGATTGCCTTGGTTCAATGCTATGGAGCCATGGGGGTTGTATTTATAATTTATCTATTTATTTATTTACAGTATTTATATTCCGCCCTTCTCACCCTGCAGGGGACACAGGGCGGATTACAATGTACATATACATGGCAAACATTCAATGCCATAGACCAGTGCTGTCCAACTTCTACGGGGTCCAGGGCCGGATAAAAGGTCACTGATGACCTAGGGGGCCGCTCGGCCCCGCCCCCAGCCCCCCGCCCCGCCCCTCCTAAAACGGCGAGAAAAAGGGCAGAAGGCGGCGTCAAGAGCAGCGTGTCACAGGCCTGGCGTGATGCGCTGCCCCTTGGCACCGCCTACTCCTCCTTTCGGCGCCCCTCCCTTCCTAGGGCGGAGGGGGGCGAAAGGAGGGTAGGCGGCGCCAGGGGCAGCGTCACGCCAGGCCTGTGACGCGCTGCTCTTGACGCCGCATTCTGCCCTTTTCGGGCGGCTCCCCCACCCTAGGTAGGGAGGGGGCGCCGAAAAAGGAGGAGTAGGCGGCGCCAAGAGCAGAGCGTCACAGGCCTGGCGTGATGCGCTGCTCTTGGCGCCGCCTACTCCTCCTTTTCAGCCCCTCCTCCGCCCTAGGAAGGGAGGGGCGCCGAAGGAGTAGGCGGTGCCAAGGAGCAGCGCGTCACGCCAGGTCTGTGACGCTGCTGTTGGCGCCGCCTTCTGCCCTTTTTCGGCGGCTCCCCGCCCTAGGTAGGAGGGGGGCGCCCAAAAGGAGGACCTAGCTCTCTTCCTCCTCCCTGCCCCGCCTCCCCCTTCCCCGGCCGCCATTTTTTTAAAAATTCGATTTATAAAAATAAAGTCATTAAAGGTATTATTTGGTGCCCGTGCCCCTGATCAGAGGATTTCACCTCGCTTTCTGTCCCTGTGATGTGAGAACTGGATTTTGGAAAATGTATCTTGCTGGGGAGACTGCTAAATAGCATAATTTAATAGCTGTAGCTATGCAATCCTGTAGTTTGATGAGATGACAGCATTCTTTGGCAAGGAAGGCTCAAGGCCTTATAAATACTGGGACTGTGGCGGCACTCAAAGAGCGTACAACTCCCCTGTTGTGCCAGCTCCACTGGCTGCCAGTTTGCTACCGGGCACAATTCAAAGTGCTGGCTTTAGCCTTTAAAGCTCTAAACCAGGGGTGCTCAGAATGGTGATCGTGATCACCAGGGTGATCTTCAGGCCTCATCCTGGTGATCTTCAGGCCCCTGACCAGGTTTTTTGCTGTTGGTCCTCTTCACGCGCCCCTGCACGCTGCAAAGAAGTCCTCCGTCGTTGCTCCTCCCCGCTCCTGCTCGCGCCACCTCCAAAGCTCCAGAGTCCAAGAGGCAGAATGCGCCCCCTCTTTTGGATTCCTCCTCCTCCCTCCATCCTTCTCCAGCCACTCAGTGTCATAGGAGACCAAAGGGGGCGGGCCTGGATGACGCGATGCATGGCTGGTCCCACGCGCATTCGCAGAAGACTCTCGGACTTCTCGTGAGCTCTTGGAGGCGGCACACATGCTGGCGGCGTGGAAATAGGAGCAACGACGGAGGAGGAGAAGAAGGACGCTTTGGGGTCATTTCCTTACCGCATCTCAAAGGTCGGTCTTTTTACTTTGGGGTGGGTGCTTGATTGTTCTGTGGCATGTCTCTTTGTTTATTTTTAATGTTTAAAAAATGGCCTTTTAGCTCCAAAGCCTCTCTGCTTGCTTTGTTCCTTGAGAAATATATGTTGGGGAATATGGAAATGTGGGAGAAATGGGGTGGTTGGATGTATTTTTGCATGCCCCTTTGTTTACCTTGCTGAGTATTAAATGGCCTTGCAGTTCAAAAGCCTCTCTTCTTACTTTCTGGCTGATAATATGTGTGGTAATATGGCAGTGTGGGAGAAATGGGGTGGTTGGATGTATTTTTGCATGCCCCTTTGTTTACCTTGCTGAGTATTAAATGGCCTTGCAGTTCAACAGCCTCTCTTCTTACTTTCTGGCTCATAATATGTGTGGTAATATGGCAGTGTGGGAGAAATGGGGTGGTTGGATGTATTTTTATGCTCTGTTTTGTATTGTTGTTATTAAATTGAAATGTTGATGTTTTATAACTTCATTTTATGTAAACTGCCCCGAGCCTGCTGGAAGGAGCGGTACATAAAAATGAATAATAAATATAAATAAATAAATAAATAAGAAAATAGTTATACGTTTTACATTTCTGGGTAGGCGATCTTTGGGACTTGGTTTTTTAATCAGTAGCTCCCATGCTGAAAAAGTGTGAGCACCCCTGCTCTAAACGGTTCGGGTCCAACTTACCCGTCCGAACACATCTCTCCCTATGAACCATCAAGATGTTTAAGATCATCCGGGGAGGCCCTGCTCTCGGTCCCGCCTCCTTCGCAGACATGACTGGCAGGGACGAGAGACAGGGCCTCCTCAGTGGTGGCTCCTCGGCTTTGGAACGCCCTCCCTAGAGACATCAGATCGGCCCCCTCCCTCCTGACATTTGGATATTTGAGCAGGCATTTGCTGATGAAACATAAGGCTTAATTAGATCTATGGAATGACGACGATGTGACGGAAACTGATTTCAACGTGACGCTGAGACTGCAATTGTATGTTTTTAATTGTTAATTTGTTGTTATATGGTGTTTTGGTTTGTTTGCTTGTGTTGTATTGAGGGCAGAGACTGCCTCCTTGTGTAAACCGTCCCGAGTCGCCTTCGGGCTGAGAGGGGCGGTATAGAAACGTGACAAACAGAATAAATAAATAAATAAATATGTCATCAGTTCAGCCCCCCCGTCCCAACTGCCGCGTGAAGGGAGGGGAGGCCAGCGGGACAGTTCCATCTTGTCTCCTGTGCTATGCTAATAATATTATCTTGTCTCCTCTGCTATGCTAATAATATTATAAATATACATATAATATTTATAATATTATAATGTAATGGCATATAATACTAATAACATTTTATAATTATATATTTGTATTACATGTAATATAACTAATAATATTACAATATAATTGTATAGTCCAATATACTAACTTGTAATACTGATATTGTACTATCTATATATATAAAGGAACAGTCGTCATGTGAAGACTACCTGAAACAGAGAAACCTTACAACGCAGAAACACAAAACTTGCCAACAGAAATAGGACTCAAGCAAGGTACGTTTGTAGCAAAGAAACTTTCCTCCCCTCAAAACCTAAAAGGCCCCCAAAACAACGAGTAAAAATAAAACTACATTTCCCAGCATCCGATGGGGCTGCCAAAGACTCCCCCAGCCTCTACATTCTGACAACATGATTGGCTGCCAATAAGGGCGGATTTGCATAACTGCTGTACTGGCCAGCCAACATGAACATTCCGACCCATAACAAACTGTCAGATGACTGCCAGAGCCTCCTCCAACACTTTCAAATCAGAAGCCCATGATGGAGATCAACACCATTCAAGGGGAGCTCTTCTTCCTTTCCCAAAAGATCTCCAGTGGCTTGGAATTCCACATTAATAAGAGGACCATCCAGCAACAATGGGGTTTGCCAAGGAGGGTGCTCCAGCCCTCTATATGCTGGCTCCAAGGGATGGAGGTCATCACCAAGTACCTTCTGATGCCCAGCGCTGGAAGAGCTCCCTCAGGTGGCCTGTCCATGAGCAAAGCCTCATCGGACATCGACCAATGGGTGCAAAAGACACAGAGCAGGACATCTTGAAAAAGAGAGGAGCAGAAAGTAAGCTAGACACGAAGATCTTGAGAAAGGTGGCTAAAAAGGAGACGGAAAGGATTTTACACAGTCCCCCAACAGACACTGGACGCACCTGTGAAGATAGAGATCCCCTGACAGGACAAGCCCTCCCCAAGCTGATCCGTCCTGGCCATGGCACAAGTCAAACCCCAAGGACTGCAGGCAAAGAGCTGAGGCACAAACATAACACACCCAATTCATAAGAACATAAGAAGAGCCATGCTGAATCGGACCTCAGCCCATCTAGTCCAGCATTCTGTGTCACACAGTGGCCCACTAGTTGTACACGGGGATCTCGAGCAGAAGGGAGGGCAAAACCCTGACCTGCTCCCGACCCCCCACAACCAGTACCCGGGGAAATCCTGCCTGCCTCAACCAACTCCGAGGTGGCACTTGGATGTCCATTTCAGTAGCTACCGATACACTTGGTCTCCATGAATCTGTCTAATCCTGCCTTGAAGCTGTCCAGGCTGACCGCTGTCACAACCTCCTCTGGAAGTGAGTTCCATAACCCAATGACCCTTTCTCTGGGTGAAGAAATATTTCCCTTTGTTAGTCCTGACTTTCCTACCTTGGAGCTTCAGGGAGTGCCCCCTAGTCCTCGTGTTGGGTGACAGAGAAAATATTTTTTCTTTGTTCACCTTTTCTATCCCATGCATGATTTTATACACTTCGATCAAGTCACCTCTTAGACGCCGTCTTCCAAGGCTGAAAAGACCAAGGCCTTGCAACCTGGTTTCGTAAGGGAGCCGCTCCATCCCTTGGATCATTCTTGTTGCCCTTTTCTGTACCTTTTCCAGTTCCGTTATATCCTTCTTGAGGTGTGGAGACCAGAATTGTACACAGTACTCCAGATGTGGCCTCACCATAGATTTGTAGAGAGGCAATACAACATTTGACGACCTATTTTCGATTCCCTTCCTGATCATGCCAAGCATAGAATTTGCTTTTTTCACTGCTGCTGCGCACTGGGTTGACATCTTCATTGAGCTGTCCACCAAAACCCCGAGATCCCTTTCCTGGTTTGTCTCGGAAAGCTTTGACCCCATCAATTGGTAGGTGTAGTTGGGGTTCTTTGCCCCGATGTGCATGACTTTACACTTGTTTAGGTTAAAATGCATTTGCCACTTTGTTGCCCATTCACTCAATTTCGAGAGATCTTTCTGGAGCTCTTTACAATCAGTTTCATTTTTAACTATCCTGAACAGTTTAGTGTCGTCTGCAAACTTTGCTACCTCAGAATTCACTCCCTCTTTCCACCCAGAGAAATGTCCGTTTATTACCACGGACATTTCTAACAATTCACTAACAACAATTCCAACCCTTACATACTCAGACTTTCTCGCATCTCCTAAATAGGGCACAGCAACGCCTGCCGGGTACAGCTAGTGCTAATAATATAATATATTGTGTGCATGTGTATAAGAAATGTATAAGAAATGTATAAGAAATGTATACCTATATATTATTATAATGAATAATAAAATAATTCAAAACGAATAATGCATGAGAAATATGAGTAATACTAAAGGATGTATAGCTGTAATTATGAATTATAACAACGTATAAGAAATGAATAACTATATAATTATAATGACTACGAAATGATGTATAACTATAATAATAATAATGAATTACAATAATAACACATTGTGAGAAATAATATATATTTTATAGTGAATTATAATAATGTAATATATAACATAATAAATAATGTATAAGAAATGTATACCTATACGTTATGATAATGAATAATAACAATACTAAATGATGTATAACTGTATTATTATTAATAATAATTAGATATACAAAGAATATATAATTAATAATAATTAGAATAAGTAACAATAATTATAATATTATAATTAATAATTATTATAATACATAATTATAATAATATTACAAATAATAATAATAAATAATATTACAATTAATAATTATTATAATAATTATAATATTACAATTAATAATAACAATAAATAATATAATATATAATAATAATAAATAATGATAATAATCATAATAATATGACAATTAATAATATTAAAATACATAATTATAATAATATTACAATTAATAATAATAATAAATAATAATATTACAATTAATAATTATTATAATACATAATTATAATAATATTACAATTAATAATATTACAATTAATAATAACAATAATAAATAATTATAATATTACAATTAATAATAACAATAAATAATAATATAATATATAATTATAATAAATAATTATAATAATCATAATAATATTACAATTAATAATATTAAAATACATAATTATAATAATATTACAATTAATAATAATAATAAATAATAATATTACAATTAATAATTATTATAATACATAATTATAATAATATTACAATCAATAATATTACAATTAATAATAACAATAATAAATAATTATAATAATTATAACATTACAATTAATAATAACAATAAATAATAATATAATATATAATTATAATAAATAATTATAATAATCATAATAATATTACAATTAATAATAAGTATAAATAATAATATAATTAATAATTAATAAATAATATAATAATTTATTATTATTATTATGGGATTTCTATGCACTTATTAAAGCAAACAAAAGGCATTTTCCTGAGTTAGAAGACCCTTACGCCAAAAGCGTGCCTTACGCTGTTTGCGAACCAGACAATGAAGGCGTCCCACCGAGAAAGAGCGCACTGACTTTCCCACCCACGTGCCTCCTTTACTACTATACCCGTTACGCTATTTGCGCAACCACCTCCCGCTCCCCGACCTGCCTAGTCAGTCCCTAGTCCCTAGCCATTTACGGCCCGTCAGTGAGCGTAGGAAAGCGCTCAACAGCGCCCTCTGGAGGCGACGTAGCCTGCGCCGCTTCCGCCATTCACGGAGCACTTTTACGCAACCCGCGTAAATCGTCGCCTTTCTCCTCTTTCTCACCTCGGGACGTAATTTGCGGTTCGTAAACGGCTGAATGGAAGAAGAAGCGGGTCCTGAGTGTCTCCTGGTCCGGTTCAGCTCGGCAAAGAGGCCGCGAGGCGGCGGCTACACGTCAGGTTCCGTTACGGTCTCTTCGGCCGCCTCGGCACCGGCGCCGCCATCTTGGAACGCTTCTCTCTGAGGGACCGGAACTTCTTCCCAGCTCAGAGGCAAAGACGGAGATCCCTCCGCCGAGTGAATGGAGGGCTTACTGTAGCCGTGACGTCATCGCCACTGTCTCCCTCCGCGCATGGAAAGTAGTCCCGAAAAATGCCTGCCTGGCTGCCACTGTTGTTTCTTAAAGGGCCAGCGCCACATATTAGTCAATGGAGCCCCCCCTGAAAGTTACTCTCCCAGGCACATCCCTCTCTGTCACACGTTTAACACAATTTGCAGCTCTTCTATTATATAAAGGAGGTCCCGTCATCGAACGACTGACAGAGACAGAGAAACCTTCCAAGGCAGAGACACCAAACTTGCCAACACAAATAGGCCTCAGGCGAGGAAGGTTTTTAGCAAAGAAACCCCCAAAAAACCTAGAAGGCCCCCAAAACAACGATACTACATTTCCCAGCATCCTCTGCAGCAGCCAGCGAAACCCATTGGCCAACATCGGCCCACACAAAATGCAGGAAGGCTGAGTAACCATAGTAACGCTGGGCACAGCCAGCCAAGGCTAGGATAGAATGCTGAGTGATTTGAGTTCAGTCAGTTGGTGTTTGAGGGTTAAACTGTCAAAACCAAACTCTATGAGGGAGCAATTCTCCAGCAATTCCTACCCACACAACACAACACAACTTCCTATCACAACCCATCCCCCCAACCTTACGGGACCCGGCACACACGACACCTACCACCACCACAAAAAAAACCCCAACTCCACCTATACTCCAACCACAACACAACACTGCACTGATACTCTACAAACACACACAAACACCCCACCCACACAAGCATTCCACAACATACTACCACCCACAATGCCACCACACACCCACTAACTCACCAAAAAAGTAATACCTACACACAACACAATACGCACATAATACAACCTTGTGTCTACTGCTCAACCCATTTGTATGCCATTCCTTCCTTCCACACAGGCAGAAACTGACCCAAAAGACAAGCCATGCCTCCTAAAAAGAACAGCATAGGACGACACACTCGCAACGCTACATACACCACACAAAAAAGGGCAGAACAAACGCCAGAACAGAAACACAGTTTCTTTTTTCAAATCCAGAGTTGGGAAACCACAGAACCTCTACATCAACACAGCAGACGGAAAGACACAAAACATTGTCTATCCACAAGCTCTGCAGAACGCCAGCAACACCACACACCACACACCGACAACTCCACAGGACTTCAACATCCCACCCACCAGAACAACCCACAACGACACAGCCATGACCCCACCAAGACCATAAGTAACATCACTTCCAACCCTTACATACTCGGACTTTCTCGCATCTCCTAAATAGGGCACAGCAACGCCTGCCGGGTACAACTAGTCAAAATATATTGTATATACATATAATATTTATAATATTATGATATAGTACAATAGACTACTACTAATATAATTATAAATTTTATATGTAATATTACTAATAATACTACAATATAATGGTATAGTACAATATAGTAATATATACTGATATTGTACTATGCTAATAATATATTGTTTGTATATATATATTTATATTGTATGTATATATATTTATATGCTGGTCATTGACTAATAAATCTTGTAATGTAATGTATATGTATGTGTGTGTGTGTATGTATATATCTATCTATGTATATAATAAAAGTCAGTGTTTGCGGAGGACAGGAGGTGCAGAGGAATATGTGGCCACGTTTTGATTGGTTGCCACTGTGGGATTATTTGCATAAAGGACTCTGATTGGCCAGCCTCGGAACTCCAACATTCTAAGGCAGTGGTTCCCAACCAGTGTGCCATGGCACACTAGTGTCCCGTGAGCGATGATCAGGTGTGCCGTGGGAAACTGGAACCTCCAATACCCTTCCTTCCCCCTCTTGCCAACACTTCTTCCCAGCCTCGCTCCTAGCAGCCTCAGGCCCTTTTCCTTCCCCCCCAGCCACTTAAGCAGGAAAGGGCCTCAGGCTGTTAGGAATGGTGGGAGTTGGAGTCCAAAGCACCCAGAGGGACGAAGTTTTCCCATGCCTGTTTTAGGGACCTTAAAGTGGTGAGCCTCCTTCCAACATTGTGACTCTGGATAGAAAACAAACAACAACATAACATGACATAGTTTGAGTCCACAGTGCTCTCTGGGTGTAGGTGAACTAGAACTTCCAAACTCAGGGTCAATTCCCAAGCAAACCCTTTCAGTACTTTCTGTTGGTAATGAGAGTTCAATATGCCAAGTTTGGTTCAATGCCATTGTTGCAAGAGTTCAGGATGCTCTTTGATTGTGTGTTAACTATAAGTCCCAGAAACTGTAACTCCCAAATGTCAAGGTCTATTTTTCCCAAACTCCATCTGTGTTCACATTTGGGCATATTGAGTATTCATGCCAAGTTTGGTCCTGATCCAACATTGTTTGAGTCCGCAGTGCTCTCTGGATATAGGTGAACTACAACTACAAAACCCAAGGTCAATGCCTACCAAACTCTTATAGCATTTTCTCTTGGTTATGGGAGTTCTGTGTGGGAAGTTTGTGTCTTTCTGCCATTCCTGCCAGGATATCTATGTTTGTGTTCATCGAAACAGGCCCAGGTTTCACACTGAGTGCATAAATACATTTAAAAACATATTAACTATATGTATTGCTGTGTTAAGAGTGTCATTTTGTGTCATTTGGGTTGGTGGTGTGCCCCAGGATTTGGTCAATGTAAAAAAATGTGCCGCGGCTCAAAAAGTTTGAAAAACACTGTTCTAAGGCAACAGACAGAGGGGATTGGTTGCCACTGAGGGAGTATTTGCATAAAGGACTCTGATTGGCCGGCATCCAAGAATCCAAGACTCTACATTCAAACAACATGACTGGTTGACACTGACTGAGGGAGAATTTGCAAAACCGGCTCTGATTGGCCAGCATTCCTACATCCCAAATCTCGAAGGCGCCAGAGAGAGTACTTCACAAAAAGGCTTCCTTTAGCTGATTTTGCAAACTAGGCCTCAGCCTGAATTGACAGTAAGGCTTCCTCAACTTGATTTTCCTGACTAGGCCTCAGTTAATGGGACATTGTGTATGGCCTGAATTAACAGGAGCCAACCTTGGCACACACAGCCCCTATGATCCACACTACTTCCTACTGCAGTTTGGAGGAGGGAGGTCCATGGATCATGGGACTTTAAGTACGTCCAAGGATTATGGGATTTGTAGTACTTTCAAACCCTTCATTCCCCACAGACCACTGCGGCCCTGAACAAAGACCCATAAAGACTACGCTTGGCACACAGTGCCCCCATGACCCAATCTACATCCTACTGCAGTTTAGAGGAGGGTGGACCATGGATGATGGGACTTCAAGTACCTCCACTCACTTCCTGAGCTCGCTGCGACCCTCATCCAGTGACTGATCAAGACCAAACTTGGCACACAAAGCCCCCACGACCCACTTAACATGCTGGGGAAGTTCGGAGGAGGGTGGACCACGCATGATGGGACTTGAAGTACCTTAATTCATTTCCCAAGCCCGCTGCGACCCTCATCCAATGACTGATGAAGACCAAACTTGGCCCACAGAGCCCCCATGACCCACTCTACATGCTGCTGTAGTTTGAAGGAGGAGGGAACTATGGAAGATGGGAGTTGCAGTACCTTCACTCACGTACTGAAACCACTGCGCCCCTCATCCAATGACTGGTTGAGACCACACACATAACCCCCATTACCCCCTTTACATCCTGGTGAGGTTTAGGGGAGGTGGACCACGGATTATGGGATTTGTAGTACTTTCAAAGCCTTCATTTCCCACAGACCATTGCAGGCCTCAACAAAGACCTATAAAGACTACACTTGGCACCCTGTGCCCCCATGACCCAGTCTCCATCCTTCTACAGTTTACAGGAGGGCAGACCATGGATGATGGGACTTCAACTACCTCTACTCATTGACTTCAACTACCTCTACTCATCTACTCAGACCATACTTGGCATACAGAGCCCTCATGACCCACTCTATCTTCTACTGCAGTTTGGAGGGTGGACCGTGGATGATGGGACTTGAAGTACCAAAGACCAACCTTGGCACACAATGCCTTTCTCAAGTAACCCGGGCACCGCCGTGTCCCCAAGCTGAAGCTAGTGTATATAATAAAAGTAAGTGTTTGTATGCGGAAGGAGGGAGGTGTATGTGGCAGCTTTCTGATTGGCTGACAGGTTGACAAGCCACTGTGGCCGCTACGAATGGCGAACCTGGACCAAACTTGGCACACTTAACCCCCAGGACCCACTTTACATCCTGGTGCGGTTTGGGGGAGGCAGACCACAGATTATGGGATTTGTAGTACTTTTAAACCCTTCGGTTTCAACAGACCACTCTGGCCCCCAGCAAAGATGGATAAAGACCAAACTTAGCACTTAGAGCCCCCAGGACCCACTCTGCATCCTGGTGAGGTTTGGGCGAGGGCAGCCCATGGATGATGGGACTTAAAGTACCTCCACTCACTTCCAGAGATCCTCATCCAATGAGACCACTGAGACCCTCATCCAAACTTGGCCCTCATAACTCCCATGACCCCCTTTACGTCCTAGTGAGGTTTGGGGGAGGATGGCCAATGGATGATGGGATTTGTAGTACTTTCCAGCCCTTCGGTTTCCACACACCACTGTGGCCCCCAACAAAGACTGATAAAGACCAAACTTGGTACACAAAGCCCCCATGACCCTCTATACAACCTACTGCTGTTTGGTGGAGGGCGGACCACGGATGATGGGACTTGAAGTACCTCCACTCACTTCCAGAGACCCTCATCCAATGAGACCACTGAGACCCTCATCCAAACTTGGCCCTCATAACTCCCATGACCCCCTTTACGTCCTGGTGAGGTTTGGGGGAGGATGGCCAATGGATGATGGGATTTGTAGTACTTTCCAACCCTTCGGTTTCCACACACCACTGTGGCCCCCAACAAAGACTGATAAAGACCAAACTTGGTACACAGAGCCCCCATGACCCTCTCTACAACCTACTGCTGTTTGGTGGAGGCGGACCACGGATGATGGGACTTGAAGTACCTCCACTCACTTCAGAGACCCTCATCCAATGAGACCACTAAGACCCTCATCCAAACTTGGCCCTCATAACTCCCATGACCCCTTTACGTCCTGGTGAGGTTTGGGGAGGATGGCCAATGGATGATGGGATTTGTAGTACTTTTCCAACCCTTCCGGTTTCCACACACCACTGTGGCCCCAACAAAGACTGATAAGACGAAACTTGGTACACAGAGCCCCCATGACCCTCTCTACAACCTACTGCTGTTTGGTGGAGGGCGGACCACGGATGATGGGGCTTGAAGTACCTCCACTCACTTCCAGAGACCCCAGCAACACTCATCCAATTACCAATACTGACCAAACTTGGCAAAGAGAGCCCGCATGGCCAACTCAACACTCTGATGCAGTTTTGTGAAGGATGGACAGTGGATGATGGGACTTGAAGTACCTTCACTCACTTTCTGAGACCGCTGTGGCCCTCCTCCAATGACTGATCAAGACCAAACCCGCCACATAGAGCCTCCATGACCCACTCTATATCCTGGTGCTGTTTGGAGGAGGATGGACCATGGACGATGGGACTCGCAGTACCTTCACTAACTTCCTGAGACCATTACTGACACTACTGATGCGATGATGATGATGATGAAGGCAACACAGAGAAAGACAACCGTCCACTCCAATCCAAACCGCTTTTATTTACAAAAATAGGTTCGTTCCCATCTATTTTCCCAGTATCCCCCCCAAATTTGGTTCCTTAGCAGCAAGAAAAGGCAATTCCGTTAATAATTTTGGGGTGTTTGGGGTCGGAAAAGAAGGGATTTATTGTGGAATGGTCACAGTGTGAGGTGCGTACCCCAAAATACTAGGAAAAGGGGGGGGGGGTCAGGTCTTCCCATTTAGTATTAAGGTGCAAAGCCTTTTATTGTGCAAAGAGGTGGAAAAGGGGGGGGGAGGGCACAGCACTTGGCAGTGATGGGTGGGGGGACTTTCCTCGAATCCCATTGACGAAAACCCCAAACACGTTTTTGTGTTTCCTGTGCAGAGAATGGAAAGGTTGCGCCCCATAGAGAAACCATAGATCCCAGTTGTGCCTAGAAGGGAAGCTACGCATCCCATTTGATCCTGGCGATATTGGAATGTGCTTTTTTTGGGGTGCGAGGGGTGGATATTTGGGGCCACCGGACTGTCCAATGTGACCCCAAAACTGTACGCCGTCACCGTTGAGTTCTTTGCAGTGTTTTTAAAAATAGAGTGTAAAAAAAGAGAGGGACAAACCCCTGGAATTAGTAAAAAGCCCCCCCAAAATTGGGATTATTATATTTTGCATTGAGGAAGGGGCTGGCATTGTGTGCCCACCCCCCAAAATTGGGATTATTATATTTAGCATTGAGGAAGGGGCTGCGAGTGTGTGCCCACCCCCCAAAACATGGGATTATATTTTGCGCTGAGGAACGGGCTGGCATTGTGTGCCCGCCCCCCAAAATTGGGATTATTATATTTTGCATTGAGGAACGGGCTGGCATTGTGTGCCCGCCCCCCAAAATTGGGATTATTATATTTTGCATTGAGGAAGGGGCTGGCATTGTGTGCCCACCCCCCAAAAGTGGGATTATTATATTTAGCATTGAGGAAGGGGCTGGCATTGGGTGCCCGCCCCCAAAATTGGGATTATTATATTTTTGCGCTGAGAACGGGCTGGCATTGTGTGCCCGCCCCCCAAAATTGGGATTATTATATTGTGCATTGAGGAACGGGCTGGCATTGTGTGCCCGCCCCCCAAAATTGGGATTATTATATTTTGCATTGAGGAAGGGGCTGCCATTGTGTGCCCACCCCCCAAAACATGGGATTATATTTTGCGCTGAGGAACGGGCTGGCATTGTGTGCCCGCCCCCCAAAATTGGGATTATTATATTTTGCATTGAGGAACGGGCTGGCATTGTGTGCCCGCCCCAAAATTGGGATTATTATATTTTGCATTGAGGAAGGGGCTGGCATTGTGCCCACCCCCAAAATTGGGATTATTATATTTAGCATTGAGGAAGGGGCTGGCATTGTGCCCACCCCAAAACATGGGATTATTATATTTTGCATTGAGCAAGGGACTGGCATTGTGCTCAACCCCCCCCCAAATGGGATTATTATATGTTGCATTGAGGAAGGGGCTGGCATTGTGTGTTTAGCCCCCCCAAATTGAGGTTACTATATTTTGCATTGAGGAAGGGGCTGGCATTGTGTACCCCACCCCCAAAACATGGGATTATTATATTTTGCGCTGAGGAACGGGCTGGCATTGTGTGCCCACCCCCCAAAATTGGGATTATTATATTTTGCATTGAGGAAGGGGCTGGCATTGTGTGCCCGCCCCCCAAAACAGGGGATTATTATATTTTGCATTGAGGAAGGGGCTGGCATTGTGTGCCCACCCCCAAAACATGGGGTTATTATATTTTGCATTGAGGAAGGGGCTGGCATTGTGCCCACCCCCAAAACATGGGTTTATTATATTTTGCATTGAGGAAGGGGCTGCCATTGTGTGCTTAGCCCCCCAAAACATGGGATTATTATATTTTGCGCTGAGGAAGGGGCTGGCATTGTGTGCCCACCCCCCAAAACATGGGATTATTATATTTTGCGCTGAGGAACGGGCTGGCATTGTGTGCCCACCCCCCAAAACATGGGATTATTATATTTTGCATTGAGGAAGGGGCTGGCATTGTGTGCCCACCCCCCAAAACATGGGATTATTATATTTTGCATTGAGGAAGGGGCTGGCATTGTGTGCCCACCCCCCAAAACATGGGATTATTATATTTTGCGCTGAGGAACGGGCTGGCATTGTGTGCCCACCCCCCAAAACATGGGATTATTATATTTTGCATTGAGGAAGGGGCTAGCATTGTGTGCCCACCCCCCAAAACATGGGATTATTACATTTTGCATTGAGGAAGGGGCTGGCATTGTGTGCCCACCCCCCAAAACATGGGATTATTATATTTTGCATTGAGGAAGGGGCTAGCATTGTGTGCCCACCCCCCAAAACATGGGATTATTATATTTCGCATTGAGGAAGGGGCTGGCATTGTGTGCCCACCCCCCAAAACATGGGCTTATTATATTTTGCATTGAGGAAGGGCTGGCATTGTGTGCCCACCCCCAAAACATGGGATTATTACATTTTGCATTGAGGAAGGGGCTGGCATTGTGCCCACCCCCCAAAATGGGATTATTATATTTTGCATTGAGGAAGGGGCTGGCATTGTGTGCCCACCCCTCAAAACATGGGATTATTATATTTTGCATTGAGGAAGGGGCTGCCATTGTGTGCTTAGCCCCCCAAAACATGGGATTATTATATTTTGCGCTGAGGAAGGGACTGGCATTGTGTGCGCACCCCCCCATGGGATTATTATATGTTGCATTGAGGAAGGGGCTGGCATTGGGTGTTTAGCCCCATTGAGATTATTATATTTTGCATTGAGGAGGGCTGGCATTGTGTGCCCACCCCCCCAAACATGGGCTCATTCTATTTTGCATTGAGGAAGGGGCTGCCATTGTGTGCTTAGCCCCCAAAACATGGGATTATTATATTTTGCGCTGAGGAAGGGACTGGCATTGTGTGCTCAACCCCCCCATGGGATTATTATATGTTGCATTGAGGAAGGGGCTGGCATTGTGTGTTTAGCCCCCCCCCCCGTTGAGTTTATTATATTTTGCATTGGGGAAGGGGCTGGCATTGTGCCCACCCCAAAATTGGGATTATTATATTTTGCATTGAGGAAGAGGCTGGCATTGTGTGCCCACCCCCAAAATTGGGATTTTTATTTTTTGCATTGAGTAAGTGGCTGGCATTGTGTGCCCACCCCCCCAAAATGGGATCATTATATTTTGCATTGAGGAAGGGGCTGGCATTGTGTGCCCACCCCCCAAAATGGGATTATTATATTTTGCATTGAGGAAGGGGCTGGCATTGTATGCCCACCCCTCAAAACATGGGATTATTATATTTTGAATTGAGGAAGGGGCTGGCATTGTGTGCCCACCCCCCAAAACATGGGATTATTATATTTTGCGCTGAGGAAGGGGCTGGCATTGTGTGCCCACCCCCAAAATTGGGATTATTATATTTTGCATTGAGGAAGGGGCTGGCATTGTGTGCCCACCCCCCAAAACATGGATTATTATATTTTAAATTGAGGAAGGGGCTGGCATTGTGTGCCCACCCCCCAAAACATGGGATTATTATATTTTGCGCTGAGGAAGGGGCTGGCATTGTGTGCCCACCCCCAAAACATGGGATTATTATATTTTGCATTGAGGAAGGGGCTGGCATTGTGTGCCCACCCCCCCAAAACATGGGATTATTATATTTTGCATTGAGGAAGGGGCTGGCATTGTGTGCCCACCCCCCAAAACATGGGATTATTATATTTTGCATTGAGGAAGGGGCTGGCATTCTGTGCCCACCCCCCAAAACATGGGATTATTATATTTTGCATTGAGGAAGGGGCTGCCATTGTGTGCTCAGCCCCCCAAAACATGGGGAGCTACAATAGTGTTTTGTTTTTCCACCGCAAAAAAGTAAAAGCAACGACACTCCAGACTCTCAAACCCAAGGATTCATTTGCCAAGGAATGGGGGTCCTCAAGCCCGACTCCTCGCCGGACGGTGTTTTCTGAGGGCCTGAGTCCTGGCCAGCATTGGGGGCAATGTCCTTGTTGGTGGGCCCCCTGAGGAGGAGCTTCAGCGGCGGGAGAGGTCCCGGCTTGGGTGCGGATGCGGATCCCGGCCTTGTGTCGCTCGGGCGCCTCAGAGGGTCGGCCGTGGTCCCGCGGTCCGCTCCAGTTTGCGGTGCTTGCGGTGCGAGGGAGGAGGAAGAGCAGGTGGAAGTGGAAGAGGAAGAAGCGTCCGGAGGGACAAGGATGCCGCGGATGATCTCGGTGCAGAGGGCGGTGGCCTGGCGGGTCTCGCGTCACAGCTGGGAGAGCTGAGGAAGCCGTGCGGAGAAGGTCCTGCACCACGCGCCAAGAGACCGGGCGGCCCAGGCCACGCAAGCGCCCGCAAACATCACCGAGTCGTCCAGCATCGGGTCCAGCGCACAGGCCTGGAAGGAAAGGATGAGAAAAAGGGAGGGAGGGAGGGGAAAGAAGGAAAGAAGGAGCAAAAGGGAAGGAGAGAATGAAGGAGAGGAAGGATGGGAATGTGGGACGGAGAAAGGGAGGAATGAAAAAGGAAAGAAAAGAATGAAAGAGATGGAGGAGGAAAGAAAAAAACAAATGAAGGAAGGAGAGGGAAGAGGAAAGAAGGGAAGGGAGGGATCAGAGCAAGAGGATGGAAGGAAGGAAAGAAAGAAGAGTGAGCCATGTATCTTGGCTACAAGTCCCATCATTCCCTGTAGCCAATGCAGAGGAATGCTGGGGATTCGTAGTCCC
>JARBWK010000839.1:0-24141 GCA_030556195.1 Anolis apletophallus
CTCTCTTGCTCTCTCTCTCTTGCTCTCTCTCTCTCTCTTGCTCTCTCTCTCGCGCTCTCTCTTGCTCTCTCTCTCTCTCTTGCTCTCTCTCTCTCACTCTCTCTCTCTTGCTCAACTCGTTTGGCCACCCTCTCTCTCTCTCTCTCTCTCTCTCTCTCTTGCTCTCTCTCACTCTCTCTCTCTCTCTCTCTCTCTCTCTCTCTCTCTCTTGCGTGCCTTTGGAGCGATTTTGCACCCGCTGCGCTCTCCCCAAGCCTCCCGAGGAGACCTTCAGAGCACAGAGGAGCTTTGCAGCTGGTGGGAATGGGGACCATGGAGGTGGTGGGATGGTGCTTACTTGCCTTTCTCTTCTGCTCTGGAGGCACCATGACGAAAGCCAGCCAAGTGTGGGTCTGTGTGGAGTGTGTGTGTGTGTGTGTGTGGGGGGGGTAGAGGTTGGCTTAAAGGGGGCATAATTCCAAAGTGTGGCCTAGGGTGCAAAAAGGTGTTAATCCGGGCCTGATATAGAGGACACAATGCAATATTGTGCATGTAGGTTACAGTTCTGGCCCAACTTACCTATCTGTACTTTTTTTTTTTTAAAAAAAAAGGATACAGACAAGCAAGAATGTTCAGAGAAGGTCAATGAGGATGATGAGATGTATGGAGAGAGAAAAAACATGAGAAGAGTTTGAAGGAGCTTGCCATATTCAACGTGGTGAAGAGAAGGTGATATGATCACACTCTTGAAATACTTCAAGTGATGCCACAAAGGTAGAACTAAGTGAGGTTTTAGGTAATAAAGTGATAGCTTTCAGTTGAACAGTAGGAACTTCTTGACAGTGAGAGCAATTTGTATTTGAAACAATTTCCTAGAGAGGTGATGGAGTCTCTTTCTCTCAATGTCTTCAAAAAGAGGTTAGATAGCTACCTGCTGGGGATGTTCCTGTCGAAGATTCTGTATAAAGCAGAAGGTTAGTCCTGATTACCTCTAGAGTCCCCGTCAACTCCATGATTCTATACTTCATGAACTAAAATATGTTTGCTGTATGGAATGGTAAACAGCAGATAAAATATGGGAAAGGTTGTCTTTTATGTCTGAACAAAGCCTGAATCCTGAATGGCTGCCCTCTTGCTGCCTTCCTTAGTTAGTATCTCTTAGTGTCTGTTTTGGTATGGACTGAAATCCTGTTGTTAGAACCACCATTCAACAACTGAGTCAATGAGTCTGCTATGAATGGGATTACACAACTGGATGCTATTCATTATTATGTAGGGACACTTTTATGATTTCGGAACAAAGCCTTTTAAAACATTTTAAAGACATTGCTTTTTAAAAGACCAACAATTATGTGTACCTCCATTGTGTTGCACTGTATGTACTGTATTCAATGGTACCGTTCTACTGCTGTGTGATTTTAATTGTTGTAACAGTAATTAAATCTTAGAAAGGAAGGCAGACATTTATTTTATTATTATTTACTTTATTTATATTCCGCTCTTCTCAGAGTGGATTAAAGTACACATACTTGCAGACAATCCCTGCAGTTCAACATATGACATATAGACGAATATATGACATATAGACAAACAGAGGCAAACTTTTGGCCACCAGGGGGAGCTGACGCACTCCTCATCTCTCAACGTTTCCCAGCGTCCCTTTGTTGTTCCTTCCGCATTCCTCAGCAATTCCTGGAGTTCTTTAATGGCCTCATAAATCAGTCAAAATTTGCCTCCCCACTTTAATGTGGTACCTTTATCTCCTACTTGACAAATGCAACTGTCTTTCGGGCTGCAAAGGTGGACAGCAGGCTACACTTAAGGTCGAGCACCCACCTCGACCCAGTCAGGCCTTGCACTCATGACGTACTGGTCAAAGAGATCTTATGCAGCTGACACTTAGCCAGCTGTGCCACATTCCCGGTGCATCTATATATAAATGAATAAACAAATCATGAAGAACTCCCTGTTGTTAAGACGTCTTCAAAAACACTGGGTAAACCGTATTACAATCTCAGGAAGAAACAACAAAATACACGTTGCATATCATTCAATTAATAACTCATGTTAGCATTTAGCATATTAGCGTTTAGCAAGCTGACAATAAAGTTGGTGAAAAACAAATCATATATCATATATTTTGTGTCTTAATACACTATTTATATACTCATTAGTAAGCAGAAGTACATCACAGTAAATAACAGCCTAATGGCATATCTATGTTCCCTGTTTGGGAGAAGTAGTCCATGCAAGTACTGAGGCACAGTGGCAGAACAACATAAATTGCTGGCGAATCGCCTAAATAGTCCAAAAGAATATAGTCAAATGGGACTTGCAATGGATTTATATAGGCAGAAGTACATCACAGTGAATAGCAGCCTAATGGCTTATCTATGTTCCCTGTTTGGGAGAAGTAGTCCATGCAAGTACTGAGGCACAGTGGCAAAATAACATAAATTGCTGGCGAATTGCCTAAAGAATAACAGTCAAATGGGACTTGCAATGGTACTCAGCGTTAGTCTGTGAAGGAGAGTAGCGCTGGTCGCGAGTAGCCGAAAATGAAGAGCCAGAGCCGCAAAGGGTCGCGAAGAGCCTCCCAAGCGGGGAAGAGGGGGGGCGGTAGCCGCCCAAAGCCGACGACAATAGCGCTGTGCCGGTGCCTGGCGTTCCGGGTCGTTTCGAACACTTTCTTCTTCAGGGCTCGCTGGTAGGAATATTCCTCTGAACCCACTGGGGGTTTGTCTTAAAATTGAAAAGATAAAAAGCATTCTATAATTCAAAGTAAAGTGACGCGTACTCATACGGTTTAGGAATCAATGGTTGCCATATAGTTACCATCAATAGTAGAATTTCAATCTTGGGAGATCCGCTGATGCCATCCAGTGGGGGAATGGTGAATGGGTGTGAGAGATGAAACTCATTTAAAGGAACATGACATATTGATGTCAGCTGAGTACCATTGCAAGTCCCATTTGACTGTTATTCTTTAGGCAATTCGCCAGCAATTTATGTTATTTTGCCACTGTGCCTCAGTACTTGCATGGACTACTTCTCCCAAACAGGGAACATAGATAAGCCATTAGGCTGCTATTCACTGTGATGTACTTCTGCCTATATAAATCCATTGCAAGTCCCATTTGACTATATTCTTTTGGACTATTTAGGCGATTCGCCAGCAATTTATGTTGTTCTGCCACTGTGCCTTAGTACTTGCATGGACTACTTCTCCCAAACAGGGAACATAGATATGCCATTAGGCTGTTATTTACTGTGATGTACTTCTGCTTACTAATGAGTATATAAATAGTGTATTAAGACACAAAATATATGATATATGATTTGTTTTCACCAAACTTTATTGTCAGCTTGCTAAACGCTAATATGCTAAATGCTAACATGAGTTATTAATTGAATGATATGCAACGTGTATTTTGTTGTTTCTTCCTGAGATTGTAATACGGTTTACCCAGTGTTTTTGACTTGATTAGTTGCAACGTTTATTGTTTGGGTTTGCTTTAAGCCATGGAAACTACAGTAAATGAATCTGCTGAGACTGTAAACTCTTATAACCAAGAGGAGATTGATGATGCTATCCTTAGATGGAATGAGTTTGAAAATGTGAATGTAACAGCTACTGACAATGCTACTGCCACAGCCAGCCAGACAGTTGAGGATCTATTACAAAAAGAGCTAAGATTGATAAAAGTAAAGCTTAATGCTTCCTCCCTGTCAGAATATATTAGAAGATCACTTGTCCCTAGGGGACTTAGAGTTCATGTACCCCCGGGTATATATAAAAATGATAATACTTTTCTTAATTCATGGAAAGCAATTGTTGATAAATGTGGAAGGGATCTCTTAGTCCTTTTAGTTAAAAGGAGCACTGTTGAGGCTGACTCTCTTGAGGATGATATTAAATCTCTCAGAGAATCCCTTAAGGATACCATTACCAACACAGATTTAGAAAGGATGGACAAGGAATGCAAAGAGCTCTATGAGGATGAGAAAAAGAAAAAGATTCAAAAATTGAGACGCGATGAAAAAGACTACCAGGAAGGAAAGATCTATAAATGGCAATACAAACCCACCCTGAGATCTTCTAACAGACGGGTGGGTTTCTCAAGGGAGTCTCTAGACTCAGCTCATTCAGGTGAGACTGTTAACAGTAACCCTGATACCTCACAGAGCTCTACAAGACAATACCAATTACGCAACAGGAATACTGGTTCCCCAGAGATCACAGCAACCCAAAAATTTTCGGGGGGGCCACAAGAGAAAACGGACAACTTAGTCCTGAATCTGTCTGATTATCCCCTTTCTGTGCATGAGTTGAACCTTGTTAGTAAAGGATTATCTTTTGTTATCACTCCCTGTTGTACAGACCTCGATATTCGAAAGGATCTGGCACATTTGTTTCGTTCCATCCGTTTAAAAGAATTCTTTTCAAATAAAGCAGCATCTGAAAACACATCTGTGCGATTCCTTAAATTTAGACCACCGAGTAAGTTTACTCCTCACTTGATTTCAAACAATATTAGAGCATTCGAAGATACTGTCCTTAGAGAAGCATCCAGAGTTAATCACAAGAGAGACAGCCAGAACAAAAATTTATCTCCATCAGATATTACAATTCTTAAACGACTAGGCTCCCATCCCAAATTGATCTGGAAGAAATCTGATAAAGGCAGTACCATTGTCTGTTTGAATAGGACCGACTACATCAAAGAGTGTGAACGTCAGCTTTCAGACAATAGATTCTATAAGCGCCTAAAGGATGATCCGACAAAAAGATTTCTGAATACCATCTCTTCGACAATTTATGAAGGTGTTGTTTTTGGTCATATTACCGAACAAATTGGTGACTACTTAGTCAATCATCATCCAAAAATTCCTCTATTTCACACCTTGCCGAAGATCCATAAACCTCAACGCCCCCCGATCGGCCGCCCCATTGTCTCGGCCGTATCCAGTCTTTAGAGCCAATATCGAAATTTCTTGAAGACATACTACATCCCTTTGCAGAGATGACTCCCACTTTTGTGCAGGACACCAGAGATTTCATTCAGAAAATTGAACACACACCAGTACATTCAACCGATTTTCTTGTTACAGCGGATGTGGTGTCTTTGTACACGCATGTACCTCTTGAAGAAGCCAGGAGCATCGTGGAGGAGATACTTGATCAACGTAACAGTCCAAGATACCCTTCAACTCGATTTCTACTGCAATTGTTGGACATAGTGTTCGATTACAATTATTTTTCTTTTAACGGTAATTTTTACCTCCAGACAGAAGGGGTCGCTATGGGTAGTAGTGTAGCGCCGACGATAGCAAATCTATTTATGATTTCCTTAGAACAACTAATGCTATTTTCTGACACATTAGATCCAATAGTTTCGAATATTTCTAAAGTCTACAGATATATTGATGATCTATACTTTATCGTAAATGGAAACACCGACATGGAGGCATTCCACTCATGGCTGAATACCTGGCATAGTAGTATTAATTTCACACTAACATTTGACAAACAACAAATGAATTATCTGGATATCACCACTTTTAAATGTGATTCTACTATCCACATTAAAAACTATAGAAAACCAATTCAGAGGAATGCCTACCTACATTATGATAGTTATCATACCTTCTCTTTAAAGAACAACTTGCCATTTACACAACTGTTAAGACTGAAAAGAAATTCCACGTCATCTCATCACTATCAACAAGAAGCCAAGAAAATGCTGACTAATTTTGCTAAGAGGGGCTACCCTGAGAATATATTGCTGACTGCAAAGGAAAGCCGACAATACCCCAAGAAGCACCCTACTACAACCGAAAACTAGAACAAAAAAAGATCTTCTAGTCTGGCCCGTCACATTAAATCCACACAATAAAGACCTGGTCCACATTGCACGTAGATATTGGCCCCTTGTGTCACACATAAAGGGTTTGGAAACCTTTCCCACTGTCGCCTACAAAAGGACACAAAATATTGGTGATCTACTAACCCATACAGCACTTCCTCATCTCATTAAAAAAAGTACCTTGACAGTGGGCAGCCACCCTTGTGGACACTGCACAATTTGTAAGAATATATTGAAGAGCAGGACGGTTACCAGCACCTCAAAGGGCAGAGTTTTTGCACTATCTTCCTTCTCCAGCTGCTCCTCAAAGGGAATAATATATTTACTCCAGTGTAACTGTTTGTTACAATATGTGGGATTTTCTTCAAGGACCCTAAAAGAACGTTTGATTGAACACAAAAGTAAAATTCGCCAGAAGTCTAATGAATCAGCCCTGTATCAACACTGCACTGAACATGGGCATGACCCTGACGAAATCAAGGCCCTTGTATTAGAAATAGTACAACAATTACCTCACTCTGACTACATTAAGAGATTAAAACAGAGAGAAACAGCCTGGATCTTAAAAATGGGCACTGAGATTTATGGTGGATTGAATGACCATCTTTCTTTAAACGCTATACTTGGAAAGTAACACAGCTGACATCAATATGTCATGTTCCTTTAAATGAGTTTCATCTCTCACACCCATTCACCATCCCCCACTGGATGGCATCAGCGGATCTCCCCAAGATTGAAATTCTACTATTGATGGTAACTATATGGCAACCATTGATTCCTAAACCGTATGAGTACGCGTCACTTTACTTTGAATTATAGAATGCTTTTTATCTTTTCAATTTTAAGACAAACCCCCAGTGGGTTCAGAGGAATATTCCTACCAGCGAGCCCTGAAGAAGAAAGTGTTCGAAACGACCGGAACGCCAGGCACCGGCACAGCGCTATTTGTCGTCGGCTTTGGGCGGCTACCGCCCCTCCTCTCTCCCCGCTTGGGAGGCTCTTCGCGACCCTTTGCGGCTCTGGCTCTTCATTTTCGGCTACTCGCGACCAGCGCTACTCTCCTTCACAGACTAACGCTGAGTACCATTGCAAGTCCCATTTGACTGTTATTCTTTAGGCAATTCGCCAGCAATTTATGTTATTTTGCCACTGTGCCTCAGTACTTGCATGGACTACTTCTCCCAAACAGGGAACATAGATAAGCCATTAGGCTGCTATTCACTGTGATGTACTTCTGCCTATATAAATCCATTGCAAGTCCCATTTGACTATATTCTTTTGGACTATTTAGGCGATTCGCCAGCAATTTATGTTGTTCTGCCACTGTGCCTTAGTACTTGCATGGACTACTTCTCCCAAACAGGGAACATAGATATGCCATTAGGCTGTTATTTACTGTGATGTACTTCTGCTTACTAATGAGTATATAAATAGTGTATTAAGACACAAAATATATGATATATGATTTGTTTTCACCAAACTTTATTGTCAGCTTGCTAAACGCTAATATGCTAAATGCTAACATGAGTTATTAATTGAATGATATGCAACGTGTATTTTGTTGTTTCTTCCTGAGGTTAAGACGTCTTCGACAGTGGAGTAGACTGCCTTGGAGTGTGGTACTGTCACATACTTTGAAGGTTTTTACACAAAGGCAGGATGACCATTCATTGGGTGTGGCTTGATTCCATGTTCCTGCATGACAGAGTGTTGAACTGGATCACCCTTGTGATATCTTCCATTCCTATCATTATATAAATTGAATCTGCATTTTTAACAATTCAGATAATTACAGTGATGTGGTAAAGGGTATCTCACACATACTCATTCTTTCCTTCTCTATGCTCCCATTCCTATGCCCTTGCTTATCCTCAATAATAATAATAATACTAATAATAATAGATGGTGGGGGGATTCACTTTCAAACTTAGTTCACCTGGAATCTCATCTCAATGGGAGGTGAGACCAAGTAGGTGTGTGTGGTAGAGTTGTAGTAATCTATCAAGTTCAATTTTACTAACTAGGTAAGGCAAACAGTGTGGTACCACAATTTTAAAAGCCTGCGTGATTCTTGTCTGCATCAATAGCAGTATAGTGTCTGGAACATGAGAAGTGATAGGACCACTTTATTTGGCTTTGGTCTGACCTCACCTTGAATATTGTGTCCAGTTCTGGGCACCGTAGCTCAGAAAATTCAATGACAAGCTGGGGCCTGTCCAGAGTTTGGAGACCAAAATGATTACAGGTTCAGAAGCCATGCCATATGATGAGTGGCTTAGGGAGGCGAGCATGTCTCATAGAATCGTACAATTGGAAGGAACCACAAGGCTCATCCAGTCCAATTCCATAACATGCAGGGACGTACAATCAAGCATTCCCAACAGATGGCCATTTAGCTTTGGTTTAAAAACCTCCAGAGAAAGATACTCCATCATGCTCTAAGGCAGAATATTCTGCTGCCAATCAGCTCTAACCGTCAGGAAGTTCTTCCTAATGTTTCGGTGGAATTTCTTTTTATTCAGCTTGAATCCATTGCTCTGTTTAGCTTAGCGAAGAGAAATGCATTGCCTGACTTACCGGGCAAGGCCTGCTGTGGCGGGGAGTGCCCTCCCGCAGGCCAAGATGGTGGCAGGGGGCTTTTCCATCCCAGAAGCCCCCTCGGCATGGTGGGAAGTTTCCCGCCACACAGTCAGCTGGGCCAATCAGTGGCCGGCCCCACCCGGAGCAGTGGCTGGGCAAGAGGCTGGCCACTCCCCCCATCCAGCAGCCTAAAAAGGCTGTGCAGGGCCTGTTGGGCACCAGGCGAACTTCCGTTTCCATCCTCCCTCCCACCCTACACATTTTATGTTGTTGTTTGGTATTGCTGTTGTTGTTTTTTTTCCTGTTTGTCACAACTTCAGTTCGGCAGGTGGCATGTGCTCTGGATCTGGTTCCTGCCCCTCCCCTACTGGCCGGGTTGGAAGCAACTGGTAGTTTCCAGGGGTGCCGGGTTGGTTGCCCAGTATTGTGCCGGTGGGACTCTCTTGGTATCGTTCAGCAGAAGGCTGCTCGATCTTGATCCAGAACCCATGCCTGGCAGCCAACCCTTTCTTCCTGTAATCAATAAATTAAGTTGTGGCCATTTTTACTCCACTTATGTGTCTGTGTCATCTCTGGTTTTGGCAAGTGGTATGGTGTTTCAGCCTGGTGCTCATGTGTATGCTAGGGATGATGGGAATGTTTCTGAAAATGCTGATGATGGAATTGTTCCTGCAAATGCTGATGATGGGATGCCTAGTGAGAACTCTGAGATGCAAAGTGACCTTTTAGATGAGGCTTCCTTTCCTGGGAACAGTTCCCTTCCCAGATGAGAATTCTTGTGTTCAAGATTCAGAAAGTCTTGATTCTGATAACAGAACACCTGGGAATTTTAATGAGCTTACATTTGACTGCCGAGATAATATTTGGCGATCTAGGCAGGCTGCCAGCCTGCGATGTAGCAGTAGGTTTGCACATCGAAACTGATTGTCTTTATATTAGTTGGCTAGAGAAATTGTCTTCAGATTCCAGGCTTCGTTTAGAATACCATGCCAGATCTTGTCTTGTCTCCAAGCTCCTGATTTTGCCTAGGCCTTTGTGCACGTTTTCCTCCGATAGCTGCCTTGTATTATTCATGGGATTTTCATCAAGCATTTTACCTTTGCCTTTGGATTTTGGGATCATATCTTTGTCTTTGGATTTTGGGATTATTTGAATTGTGTGTTTTACCTTGGATATATTCTACTATTGACCTTCTTTCAACCCTTTTGTTGGACACTATATTTGTTTCAATAAAAGCCTTTTTATTCAGACTGTCTGTTGTGTGTGTGACTAGGTGGGGTGCACCTTGTCTGAAGTGCAACAGGCAGAAAGAGTATTGCCCATCCATACTCAACAACAACAACAACAATTCTATTTCTTACCCACTGGTTTTACAGCTCAAGGCAAGTTACAACATTACTAAAATGCATAATCAAAATGCATAATGATGCAAAACATTCAGTAGCATGCAAATATTAAAAACATAATTCCATAAAATACATACTGAAATACACAAAACAAAAGTTAGACATAGCGCGCTCATGGACAAGCCCTCTTGTTTTTATATGCACACCTACATCCATATCTATATCACTTTCTGACGCCAACTGTTGGTTCTCCTTCCACACAATAAAAATGATGCATTATGAAGACTAAAGAACAATGGTCATGCCTTAACATTAAGACTAGGTGCTCCTCCTGTATTAAGATGGGTGTTTTAAATCAGCCGTAAGCAGATTAACTCTGAGGAAGACAATATGCTCCAGTGAGCCTAGATTTCAGCATGAATTCACCTGTGTGATGAGTCTATGTTTCTTCTTGATTTATACTTTGAAACAGTTCAAGGCTGGGAGGACATCCAAGCTATTAACAGCCAGAGGATTGTAGACCAAATGACTTCTTCAAGTTTCCATTAAGGACATGTTTGGAATGAGCAATTTGTTTTGGATTCAGTAAATTTTGTAGCCATGTCCCATTCTGCTGCTATTGCAATCCAGTCAGCCACGGCTAATGGCTTCCTTATGCTCTTGTTCTAGAAAATCTAAAAGTGCTTATAGCAGACTTTAAAGATAGCCTACGGGCCTCTCTAGACAGTCAATTTATATTTCAAGAAGCTGCTGTTCATTCATTGCTTACAGTCCAGATGTGTTCCCTTCAGCAAAAGCTTCTCTTTCAGGGACAATAACATTATGTCAGGAAAATGGATACTGCAATATATTCTGCTAGGAAATTGTGAATTTTGGTTATGCTAGATCAGAAAACTTTGAACAGCGTCTCCATTCTTCTGGATTGCATTACCATACAGCAGTGTTTTTCAACTAGTGTGCCGTGAGAGATCATCAGGTGTGCCGTGGGAAATTATTTTTGAACTTCATTCATATATAAACTATAAGGCGCATCTGTCCCTTTAAAAAATGGAACCATAGCACTCTTGCGCCACCTAAGAAGTGACTCAAGAGTGCTATGGTCGCGCCATCTTGGATTCGCTCAGACGCGGCTAAGTAAACAAAGTTAGAGTTAGTGCTACAGCTGCGCGTCAATTTGGGATCACAGCAAGACAAGCGAGTGACAGTGATGGAGAAGTTTTTGAGAAGGGAAAATGCAAATGCCAAACAGGGCCCTGGACAAAATTATGACACGGATGAAGGCCCTAATATGAGTGGTGGACAAAAGGAAAAAGAAAAGACTGTGAGATGAGCTTCTCAAGCTTGACTGTGATAAAAACTAAAAACAGAGAGAGAGACTGACAGCTGTTGAGCAAGAGCTTCGTGTGTGTCTTTCTATCATTCCTGCCAGGATATCTATTTTGTGTTCATCGAAACAGGCCCAGGTTTCAAACTAAGTGAGTGTATAAGTACATTTTAAAACATAATAACTATATGTATTACTGTGTTAAGAGTGTCATTTTGGTTGGTGGTGTGCCCCAGGATTTTGTAAATGTAAAAAATGTGCCGCGGCTCAAAAAAGGTTGAAAATCACTGCCATACAGGACAGTGTTTCCTAACTTTAGTCCTCTGTGTGCTTTGGGCATCAGCTTACAAAATTCATGATAGTTGATCAAGCTGGTTGGGGCTTCTGGGATCCACTGATCTAGGGCATAACAAAACTAGCCCTGTAGAAAACATCCAATGGACTAGGTTGCCAGATTGGATATGGGAGAGGGCTCCTGCAACTTTAATACTTGGAACAGGATGAGGTACTTTGAAACTCTGACAAGCAGGATGAAAATACTTGCCCACCAAACCCCACTTTCAGTCACAACTATCTTCTTCCAACAGGGCTACTGCCTCAACAAAAGATATGGGGAGTTCATAGGAGTATTGTATCATCTGTGCTGTGTTTCACATATCAAGAAAACTACTGGGAACTCCTTCACACATTGTATTCCATACAATATATATATAACATTTGAATTGGGACTAATCACCTTTTGAGGTCACCACACCAATTTTGGTGTGGTTATGATTCAGTTGGAACATGTTATGGTATGTACCTTTTGTTAGATTTCCAATATGCTGTAAGGGTGTTTGATATTGTTAGCTAATAATTTTAATATTGTTACAGAAAGGACACAGATGCTTTTTATAATCGAAGCCTTGATAAAACGCCTTTTTTCAGTGAAACAGACTACAGTGGCCGAGGATTTAGTGAATGCATCGCTCAGTCGGCTTCTGTTCATGCTGTATCGATTTGAGTTATTTCTGCCCCACTGTAGCACCCATGGGTCCGCTCGGGCAATGGGGGAGGGGTAATGCACCAGGGGTCCCGTTGGCATTGGGACCCGCACAGGCTGAAAGGGATTCGGAGGATGAGTTGGAAGGCCCAGAGCAAGATTGGTCAGCGGTGCCTTTGCCCAGTCCACCGCCAGAGAGTTTAGCCTGGGATTTCGAATGGGAGCATTCTCCCGGGGAAGGAGCGGACCAGGTGGAGATGGGAGGCAGTGAAGCAGATAGCGGAGATAGTTATGAATTCCCAAATGGCCGAGGTTCCCAGGAGCTGGCTGAACAGCAGATGGAGGCTAGCGGATGGGAAACTTCGGGGGAGGCTACTTCTCAGGAAGATAGCGATACTAGGCTGGAAGAGCGGGGCCGTTCTCATAACAGGCGCAGGGACATAGAGGAGGGCAGGAGGAGCTGGCACCTGTCCCTAGACCGTCACCGTTCGGAAAGTAGAGACTGGAGGCGCCGGGCCCTAGATCGTCGGGGGCCCGGCCGGGATTAAGTACGGCCCCGTGGGAACTGATCCTCAGTTCTCCGGCCACGTCTATACTGAATAGGCGCGAAGCGGAGTGGGACCACAAGCTAACCGTGGTCATCAAGTCTTGCCTTGCCTTTGCCTTGTTTCCTGAGCCGCAGTGGTTTGCGGCACCTTGCCCTGGTTCCTGATTCGCATTGGATGCGAAACCTTGCCCTGTTTCCTGATCCGCATTGAATTGCGGAGCCTTGCCTCGCTTCAAGCTATTTGCCATTATACTTTGGACTATTGACTTTATACTTTGAATACTTGCATTTATTGGACTATATACCTTTTGGACTGTTTTTATATTCAATAAACTAGTTAGCCTTTGATACGTCTCCGTGTGTGTGTTAAAGGGGCAGTTCTAAGTCGGCGTTCGTGACAGTTGGCCGGAGAACTCCTCGAACCCCTTTTTGCACCACGGGACGTACCAGGAACCGCAGACAGCGCACTCAGGCTCCCATCGTCCCCACGGTTGCCATGGCTAACCTGACGGATCAGCAGGTGCAAGACATGCAACGAGAATTGGGGAGCTGCGGACCCGGGCCGGACGGCACCGGGGTGAGCCCACCTGGCCGCTTCGGTGGCAATCCGGCCCAGGTGGAGGTTTTTGTGTGCCAAGTGGAACTTTACTTGGAGCAACGCCCCAACGAGTTCGCCAACGATCGAGCCAAGGTGGTTTTTGTCTTCAATCTGCTGGAAGGGTCTGCGGCAACGTGGGCCACCGCATTGATCCGGGCGCAGTCCCCCCATACCAACACGCTGCAGGCTTTCCTGGATGCGATCAGGGAAACATGGGGGGCCCCGGTGAATGAAGAACTGGCTGAGAGGGATCTGGCCCGGCTGACGTGCAAGGATATCTCCCTGTCCCAGTACATCTCCCGTTTTCGTGTTCTGGCTTCCCAGACGCAGTGGGGTCTGCCGTCGTTGCGGTATCACTACATTGCGGGATTGCCGTCGGAACTGCAACAGGAGATGATCAAACATCCTCGGCCCGCAGATCTGAGGCTGCCATCACCTTGAGCCTTCGGTTGGAAGCGGGACTGCAAACCAGGAGACGGTGGGACAAGGGCGTGATGGAGAAACCGGTGGCGCGGAAGGAAGGGGCTGGACAATTTCAACCCCGGCAATTACCAGTGCCGGCAGGCCCGGATGACCCGGAGCCCATGCAGTTGGGTACAGTTCGGCCCAAAGTAGACCAAGCGGAGAAGGCCCGGCGTCAGCGCCTCAACTTGTGCTGGTACTGCGGGGGCTGGACATTTTTCTAGGAGTGCCCCAGAAGCCGCGCGGAAAGACTCCCCGGGCCTCTGCCGCCCTCGGAGGGGCCCCAGAGCCCGAAGAGGCCCTTCAGGCGACGGGGGAAGGGGCCGGCCGGGTGTAAGAGGGTTCGCTCACTCGGCCGACGTCGCTAACCTCCCCCCTGAACCCAAGACTGGACAATTGTTCCTTGTAATGGTCAGTTTGTGGTCGCCAGAGAAGGGGCCAATGATGGTCCATGCCATGATTGACTCGGGAGCGACCAACAACTTCATCGATGCGGACTATGCCAAGTCCGCCGGATTAAATTTTCTTGATCTCCAAGAGCCTAAGGGTGTCCAAACCATTGATGGGAGAGTCCTGAAAACAGGGGCTGTGACGCAGTATACGGCTCCTACTAGGATGTGGACTAGCTCCCATAAAGAGGACATTTCTTTCCTTGTGACCAGGCTCCCAGATTTCCCCATTGTCCTGGGCATTGTGTGGCTCGCACTCCACGACCCCCAGATCTCCTGGGCTAAGAGGCAGCTAATTTTTCTTCGGACCATTGCCAGGGCCACTGCATGACGGCCCGGGCGTGCCTGGCCCAAGAAGTGGAGAATGTGGCTACCTTGCCCAAGAAGTATGCCGGATTTTGGGATGTCTTCAGTGAGAAGGAGGCGGAACGCTTGCCTCCGCACCGGCCCTATGACTGTGCCATTGAACTGCAACCGGGGGCCCCGATCCCGCGGGGAAGACTCTACCCTCTCTCGGAACCAGAGCAACAGGCTCTCCGAGATTTCCTGGATGAGAACCTGCGGAAGGGGTTCATTCGGCCCTCCCAATCCCCGGCTGGGGCTCCGATTCTTTTCGTCAAGAAGAAATCGGGGGAGGTGCGGCTGTGCAAGGACTACAGGGAACTCAACAAGATCACGATCCGGAATCGCTATCCCCTGCCCTTGCGCCCCGAGCTCTTGGAGCGGATGCGGGAGCTAAGGTGTTCACTAAACTGGACCTGAGGGGGGCTTACAACCTTGTCCGGATTCGACAGGGCGATGAATGGAAGACGGCCTTCCAGACCAAGTGGGGCAGTTTTGAATACCTGGTGATGGGATTCGGTTTGTGCAACGCTCCCGCCTGTTTCCAACATTTCATGAATGACATTTTCCGAGACCTGTTGGACCGCTATCTGGCGGTCTACTTAGACGATCTGCTGATTTTTTCTCCGGATCAGGCGACCCATGATCGCCATGTCAAGGAAGTGCTCCAGAGACTGAGGGCCCACGGGCTCTATGCTAAGCTGGAGAAGTGTGCTTTCGACTTGCGTGAGGTGGACTTTCTGGGCTACCGTATCTCACCTACGGGCATTGCCATGGATGACACCAAGGTCCAAGCCGTGGTTGACTGGGCCCCCTGCTAGCAAAAAAGACATTCAAAGATTCCTGGGCTTTGCCAACTACTACAGAAAGTTCATCCCTGACTTTGCCAAGTGGGCTGATCCGATCACCCAGTGTTTGCGGGGAAAGGTGCCGTTCCGGTGGACTCCGGAGGCCGATGTGGGGTTTCGCAAGTTGAAGCAGCTGTTCACCACTCAGCCGCTTTTGCAGCACCCCAACCCCCGCACCCCTTTCATCGTCCAGGCCGATGCTTCGGATGTGGCGGTGGGAGCGATCCTGCTACAGCCCCAGGGGACGGACTTGTTGCCCTGTGCCTACTACTCCCGGCAGCTGACGGCTCCGGAAAAGAACTACACCATTTGGGAGAAGGAACTGTTGGCCATCAAGGTGGCTTTCGAGGTCTGGAGGCACCTGCTTGAAGGGGCCAAGTTCCCGGTGGAGGTTCACACCGACCACCGGAACTTGGAGCATCTGAAATCCCAGCGCAAATTGAACCAGAGGCAACAGAGATGGTCCCTGTTCTTTGAGCGATTCAATTTCCGCATTCACTATGTGACCCCAAGCAGACCAAGCAAGCTGATGCGCTGTCCCGAAAGCCGGAGTATGTTCGTGAGGGCGACGGGCCGTCCGAGGCCCGGTTGCTTAAAGCGGAGAACTTTGCGGCGGCTCGGGCGCGTCCTGTCAACCCTCCGGTGGCTCCGCCGGCCCCTGGCGACAAGAGACCCTTGAGTGTGCGGGTCCAGGCTCGCCAGCGGACCGACCCGTGGGTGCAGGAGCAACTGACCAAGGGACCTCCGGCTCCGTTTCAGGTAAAGAATGGGGTCCTTTACCACCGGGACTCTGTCTATGTTTCCCCTGGGCCCGAGCGGGAGGACATTCTCAAGCTTTGCCACGATAGCCGGGCCGCAGGCCATTTTGGGCTTTTCAAGACTCTCCAACTGGTCCTACGGGACTTTTGGTGGCTGAAAGTGCGGAGGGATGTGGAGGACTATGTGGGATCCTGCCCTGTGTGTCACCGGGCTAAGAACCAGGGGGCAAGCCGGCTGGTTTGCTCCAGCCGCTCCGACCCCCTGTGCTCCCTGGAAGATGATTTCGGCCGATTTCATCACCGACCTCCCCAAGTCCAAGGGTTTCACCTCGATACTGGTCGTGGTGGACTGTTTCACTAAGATGGGACACTTCATCCCTGTGTGGGGGTGCCTACTGCCAAAGAGACTGCTGATATGTTTGTGCAACATGTGTTTCGGCTGCATGGACTTCCACAGAGCCTGGTGACTGACGGGGCACCCAATTCACTTCCCAGTTCTGGAAGGCTGTCCAGAAGTTGCTGGGGATTGATGTGCGGATGTCCACGGCTCATCACCCGCAGACCGATGGCCAGACCGAAAGGGTCAATGCCACCTTGGAGCAGTATCTGCGCTGCTATGTCAACTATCAGCAAAACAATTGGGCGTCCTTGTTGTCCCTGGCAGAGTTTGCTTACAACAATGCGACGCAGGAATCCATCAAAGAGACTCCTTTCTTTGCTAACTATGGACACCACCCTCGGTTCTACCCGCCGGTGGACCCGTCCGGAGACGTTTTCGAGGCTAAGGATTGGCTTCGAGAGCTCACTGCACTCCAAGACTTGCTACGCACTCAATTGGACCAGGCGAAAGCTGACTACAAGCGGATGGCTGATCGGCGGCGCCAGGAGGGTCCTGACATCCTTGTGGGGGATAAAGTTTGGCTGTCCACCAAGAATTTGCCCACGCAGCGACCCACCCGCAAGCTGGATGCGAGATTTTTGGGTCCCTACAAGGTTTTGGAGAAGGTGGGGCCTGTTTCCTTCAAACTACAACTCCCAGCGGACATGAAACTCCACCCGGTGTTTCATCGTTCGTTGCTCCGCCCAGCGACGGGGGTGCGGCCTGACGTGACGCAGCCGCCTCCTCCCCCTGTGATGCGGGAGGGCGGGGAGGAGGTCGAGGTGCAGGACATCTTGGATGCCCGCCTCCGCTACAGGAAGTTGGAGTACTTCATTGACTGGAAGGGGTTTGGCCCGGAAGAACGTGCTTGGGTCAAGGCTCGAGATGTTCACGCCCCGGAGTTGGTGGCTCGCTTCCACCGCAACTACCCTGACAAGCCCAAGCCCCGGGGCGGCCCAGGGGGCCCTGAGGGGGGATAGTGTAGCCCGCCTGGGTCCGCTCGGGCAACGGGGGAGGGGTAATGCACCAGGGGTCCCGTTGGCATTGGGACCCGCACAGGCTGAAAGGGATTCGGAGGATGAGTTGGAAGGCCCAGAGCAAGATTGGTCAGCGGTGCCTTTGCCCAGTCCACCGCCAGAGAGTTTAGCCTGGGATTTCGAATGGGAGCATTCTCCCGGGGACGGAGCGGACCAGGTGGAGATGGGAGGCAGTGAAGCAGATAGCGGAGATAGTTATGAATTCCCAAATGGCCGAGGTTCCCAGGAGCTGGCTGAACAGCAGATGGAGGCTAGCGGATGGGAAACTTCGGGGGAGGCTACTTCTCAGGAAGATAGCGATACTAGGCTGGAAGAGCGGGGCCGTTCTCATAACAGGCGCAGGGACATAGAGGAGGGCAGGAGGAGCTGGCACCTGTCCCTAGACCGTCACCGCTCGGAAAGTAGAGACTGAGGCGCCGGGCCCTAGATCGTCGGGGGCCCGGCCGAGGGATTGGCACGGCCCCGTGGGAACTGATCCTCAGTTCTCCGGCCACGTCTATACTGAATAGGCGCGAAGCGGAGTGGGACCACAAGTTAACCGTGGTCATCAAGTCTTGCCTTGCCTTTGCCTTGTTTCCTGAGCCGCAGTGGTTTGCGGCACCTTGCCCTGGTTCCTGATTCGCATTGGATGCGAAACCTTGCCCTGTTTCCTGATCCGCATTGAATTGCGGAGCCTTGCCTCGCTTCAAGCTATTTGCCATTATACTTTGGACTATTGACTTTATACTTTGAATACTTGCATTTATTGGACTATATACCTTTTGGACTGTTTTTATATTCAATAAACTAGTTAGCCTTTGATACGTCTCCGTGTGTGTGTTAAAGGGGCAGTTCTAAGTCGGCGTCAGTGACACTCTTGATATACAGCGCATAATTTGAAGTAGCCTTTTGCTAACTTTGTCAGTGTTGTGTTGTGCTTTTTGCACCCTTGCTCTTTCTGTTTTGAACTCCTACACACACACACACACACACACACCACTCTCAAGTGAAATAATTCAGGAGATGACATTTGCAGCTGAGGGGTACATATATGTCACAAAGAAATCTGTGATTTGTACTCTCGGATCATGTTTATACTCACCCCAATATTCTAAGGAAAACTGCTCGGGAGCTGCTTCAGTACAACCCAGGACCATTGTAGAGGTTTGCTGCGAACTGCATTTTTTTCGGGACATATGGCTGGACACCCTGTTGAGACCTCGCCAGAAGCAACATATCCAGCAAGCCTTTGCAAGGGCGGTACTTGTGACCAGTGAGAGTCCTCATGGGTTTTCTCCACATGGGAGTGAAGGGAGTTTCAATTTTAACAGGGCTCTGCCAAAGAAGGCTGGTACTCACCAAACTACAACTCCCATGATGTCATAGAATTGAGCCCATTACAGTTAATGTAGTATCACACTGCATTTATTCTACAGTGTCAAAGATAAATCATGCAGAGCCAGGTTGGAACTATAAAAGTCCTTTTATTTGTAAAGAAAGCAAAGCATTTTACCAGAGCCTTTCCCTCAGCTTGCAGTCTCAAATCACATCCATCATGGCGACTGGAGTGTTTCCTTATCTACAAATGTTTACATTCCAAAGGTTGAACATACGGGAACTTTGCTTCCCTCATACACATGAACTTTTCTTCTCCAGTTAACCCTGTAATGGTCTAATCAAACACAGCTTAGAAAATAGACACATTTTACAGAAAACATTTTAAACTCATTCTGTCATACATTCTTAGCACTGACATACAGTGAGGGTAGATACACCCTCTTTGACTCTAAACAGAGAAAGAGTGACAGAGCACAACAGGCCAATTGACCACAAAGTCAGAAACAACCCACCCAATGTTAAAACTTGCTCAAATTGATAAGAATCCTCATTTTCCAGTAGGGAACAAAAGGTGGTGGTTCCTTCCACTCTTCTTCACTCCCCCAAATATGTAATGTCTTTATATTGAGTCACCCGAGGGCTGAAAAATAGTGATATAGAAGTGAAGTAAGTAAGTAAATAAATAAATAATATGGGCCTTAGAAAAAAATGTAGGAGTACTGGCAAAAATGCATAATTCTGCTCCAAAACCAACAGAAAAATACCTTCTATTTTGCATCAACTCATGGGAAGGGAAAAAAATAAGTTGTGTTGTTTTCCACACAGAAAGGATTAAACAAATAGGGATTCACATCTCTATTCCCAAAGTGGCCAATCAAGTGCCCCTAGGAAGCCCATGAAATTGGCTCTGACCTTGTTCAAAGCCACAGGGCTTTCAAACAAATTATGTTGAAACTGAAAATTAAATTCACAATGAAGGATTTGTATAAAGTTCATAACTGTCCTTCCTTATTTGGATATGTAAAAGATTTCGAGTCAAACCTCTTAGTAATACCAAGAAATTTTTTTTAAAAAAAATAAATAACCTGGCCTGTTAAATACTGTAGTCCTCTGGCTCTTATGGGTTTGTGATGAGTTTTTTCAATGCCTTAAGGTTGTTGTTAAAACAGATATAATTATTAATCCTGGTAATTAGAAATGCCATGTGTGACTTAATGGGAGCACTTAGCAATCCGTGACCTTTAGTGATAAGCTAAACAGAGCAAAATAAGACCAACCTGTTTGCAATACAAAACAAAACAAAGTCAGGGTCATTCTACCTGCTGTGTGTCTGAACAAATTGATCAGGGGGGAAACTGAAAGAATATTTCAAGTGTATAGAGCACATACAGGTTTTTGCCTCAATATAAGATTGCAAACAGTGTTACAATATTGGGAGCCATACAATCCGATTCATCTTTCTCCCATATTCCCTTAATTTAAGATGCAATATTGTGGTTTTAAAAGCAAAAGTAAATATACACGCACTCTTATATGATGATTAAAACTGAAGGAATATCTTACGGCAGTGTTTTTCAACCTTTTTTGAGCAGCACATTTTTTACATTTGCAAAATCCTGGGGCACACCACCAACCAAAATGACGTAAAAATGACACTCTAACACAGTAATACATATAGTTAATATGTTTTTAAATGTATTTATACATTCAGTGTGAAACCTGGACCTGTTTTGAGGAACACAACATAGATATCCTGGCAGGAATGGCAGAAAGACACAAACTTCCCCACGCAGAACTCCCATAACCAAGAGAAAATGCTATAAGAGTTTGGTGGGGCACTGACCTTGAGTTTTGGAGTTGTAGTTCACCTATATCCAGAGAGCACTGTGGACTGAAACAATGTTGGATCAGGACCAAACTTGGCATGAATACTCAATATGCCCAAATGTGAACACAGATTGAATTTGGGGGAAATAGACCTTGATATTTGGGAGTTACAGTTTCTGGAGGGGGGGGCCCTCGAAAGACCAGCAGTCTCCCTCTCACTTAGTTTGCCCCCTCCCTCCCTGCCAGGCTTGAATTGGGGCCGTGGGGAGCAGGAGCCTCACTCACCACCTGCACAACTCCTTGGGGGTCAGCGAGGCGGCCTGGGTGGGCATCTCGGGGCTGGCGAAGCAGGCAGGAAGGAAGGCGGCGGCGGGGGGCAGGGAGCTGGAGGGGAGGCCGAGAGCCGTTTTGCACACACTGGGGGAGGAGGGGGAGGAGGGAGGGGTGGGGCCGGTGCCGGACTGAATCATCCGGCATTAGGCCTGGGGGGGAGGCAAGAGGAGGTCTCTACTTGGGGAAAGGGAGGTGGGGCCTTCCCAATGCACGGAGAGGAGAGACAACAGGTGGTGAGGGGGTGTTTGTAATTTTGTGCCTTTATTGAGGTAGGTTTCTTAGGGTTTTTTATACTTCAACACACTAGACTCTTCCCCCCCCCCCCTTTCCTGGAGGTTTCAATTTCCTATGGCACACCTGATGATCGCTCATGGCACACTGGTTGGGAAACACTGCTCTATACAATACTCTATGGTAACTTCTAGCATAAGGAATCCATAGAGTTACTTGGAGAACCTAGGAAATTTCCAGAAGACATATTCTGTCTGATGCTGGTGGTGAAACACAAGATAGCAATTCAGGTGTATGAGTCATGCAATAATCAGTTGGTATCAAAAATAATATTATATTCATAAGTACACAAATAGAAAATTGACAGTCCACAATGGGAACACAGTAATGCAGTGTCCTAAGTACAGAGCGATAACATAATAGCTAAGTACATCACTGTGAGAACTAACATACAAGTTAGGTACAGTTTGGCAAACCACATGCAGTTTATAAATCACATTAATCCAATACAGAAATCTGTGGCCGAGAAAATAATTATGGTACTTTCCCAGTTCCTGGGTCGCTACTGCATAAGTATACAATGGTAGTACCTATTCGGTGCTTGAATAGGGTAGGGAGCCAGGAGTGAAGTCCATGTGTAGCGGAGAAAAAGTTCACGGGGACCACTCAGTAGTGCCCAAACATGCAGGACGCATGCGCAGGCTCGTTCAATGGCGAACCTCAGGGCAGGCTGGTCGTTGTAGTCCGTGTGGAACGCTGACTAGGGCTGGTAAGGGCAATGAGCAAGCGCGGAGTCGCTCAGTGGCGTGCCGCAAAGGAGCTTGGTCCTTGTAGTTCTTTCAAAGCCCGGAAGCGTTCACAAATTAAATGGAACTGACGGTACAGTAAAGGGTAAACACTACCACAGGAGTCTCACCGAGGTGAGAGAAGTGGGGGAGGAGTGCCTGACGGCGGGAGCTCACCCCAAGGCCGGCGGAGAGCTGTTTTCATCACTGGGACTTCTTCAGAGGCTATGTATTGTGGTGAAACCACAGGTACTAAAGTAGCATTTTATTTCAAAGCATTACAAGAAACAAAATAGCCTGATACCTAGCAGAATTATTGGCCCATATGGATCTCTGCCTAGATCTGCTCAAGCCTCTTTCAAAATATTAGCTTTGCTAGCATTTGTTCATAATAGAAAATAGAGTCACTGGCAGATCCCTGGGGCTGCCTTACGGTCTGACTGATTTTGCTGGGCAGAGCTTTTTAACCCTCTGGGATTGCCCAGCTAGGACTTGTTGTCTGCAACATTCCTAACACAAAGATTTTCTATATGCACAAAAGCCGGCCTAGGCTTGATTTAAAGGTGGTGCTTTCCTTCTAACGACAGCTGCAAAACACTCCGTGTTATGACCAGCAAGTGTTCTTCCAGTGCTGATAATTCACTAGCTGGCCTACTGCTGAATCAGCAGATATTACACTTGACCAAAGTATATCAGTGTTGAATTACTACGGAAAATCCAGTCATTATTTTCTGCTCTTTTCCCCGGGGATGCTTGAAACACAGTGCAAGCTATTCAAGAATAAAAGTTTAACTAATTTCAGTCTCCCGAGTTGCAAAAAGTACAGAGAGAAATAACCTTTGACAGTCAGAATTTCCTGTCCTGGCTTATGTACTGAAATGGGCAAGAACTTCCATCTCACAGGACAGATGTACCTACAAACCACACTTGAAATGAATTTCTTTTACTCTGTAGACACAGAAGAGAAAAGTAAGCTGTGGAACCCAAGCTAAAACCAGCCATCTCTCTCTGAATTCCTAATGGCCTGGAATTCATGTCCTTGCAGCATGGAAATATATTCTCTACCTTCATGATTGAAGAAGAGTTCAAGTATCCCAGGAAGAACGTAGTCCTTTCCCTGGATTACAAACTCACTGCATTGCCAGATCAGAGAAGAACTAAGCAATCTCCTTTAGTTATCTGAGAAGCTAAATGGCTCAACCAGACTCAACGGTCGAGCTCGTTGCGGTGCAGGGTGTCCTCACCACCATATTGGCCCTGGGGGTTCTTCCCAGCAGGGCGGTCCTACCTGTGGGAAAGGGGATGCCACTCGCGTGGGTGCCATCTAAAGGGCACATTCCCCCACCTGCCAGACAGCCCCGGCCGATGGCCTTCTGTGCTCCGACGTCGTTGGAGGAGCCGCACGGGGCTGGAGCCTGAAGAGGAGGGGAGGAGAAGGAAGGAAGGGAAGCTTTCTGGCAAGCAAGCGGGACCTAAGGAGAGGCCCGGCCAACCTCGACGCCCCCGGCCAAGGGCAGCTCCGAGAGGCGGCGGACCGCACCGCGAAGACCTGTTACCAGTTGCAGCACAAGAGTGCAATCTTCCTCTCTTGGCAATTGAGCGGGGAGGGAGGCAGGGACAGACGAAATGTTGGTGGCTTGGAGGTTCCAATCTCCCACGGCACACCTGATGATCGCTCACGGCACACTAAGTGTGCCACGGCACACTGGCTGGGAAACACTGTGCTACATGACCCTTTGCAGACTTATTGATTTCTAAGATCCACTTATTTGTTTTTGGGTTGTCCATGATATCTGCTGAACTCTCCTCTAGCATCACATTTCAAAAGCAAACAAATAAATACACCAAGTATACAAATGCAAACCAATTACTATCTACAATCTGAGAGATATAGTCCAGAAGAGTTTTACCACTTCGTATTGTCAAGCTATACTATCACCTGATTGATCATGTCTCAGAGAACAAAACAGAACCATCCTTTCTATTTTTATTCTTTCTTCGTGTCTATTTTTTCTCCTTGCATAATGCAGCAAGCCTATCAGCAGATATGTTGGAAATCCCCTCAATTTCCAGTGAAAATAGATGTTAAGGGGGGGAGAAGGAAGGAGAATGGCACAGGGCAAGTGGGATTTTATTTGAAATCAACTTCT
>JARBWK010000840.1:0-24140 GCA_030556195.1 Anolis apletophallus
GCCACCTCCGTGGGAGAGCATAGCTCCGTGGTCTCACTCCCATCGCCGCATCTTTAGACTTACTGCGCCCGCGCCCGCCGCGGCGAGAGCCCGGCTCCACCGACACGCTGGGATGGGAACATCCAACTTCCATCTCCAGCACCAAAGCGGAGTATCTCTTTCCGGGCAGACCGCCCCACGCCATCGCTGTTGGGTCTCCAATCGGTCAGGGAGCCAACCTCATCCATAGTATTCCACTCCCCGTCCTGAGCCTGCTGGGCTGCATCCATAGTGAAATCAGCTCTCAGGTATTCCTCCGCTTCATGCAAAAACCTCTCCATCGCCTGGGAAAGTTTCAGGGTCTTAGCTTCTGTCAGGAACTCCAATTCAACCCAGAAAAGACACGCCAAAAGTCCTTTGTCTTCCAGTGGTGATTTATTGAAGTACAGCAAACTTGTAAGCTAAGACACCCGAACCCTTCCACCACAATCATAAATACCAACCCCTCCTATGTAACATCCTGTAAAGATTGCATCAGCCACCCTGACTCAGCCTACCCAGTAGTCCTCTTGGATATTACTTCATATCCTCCTGGTAACTAGAGCAAAGTTCACAACCCCATTGTGATCCTTAGCAGAGAAGTGGAGCAAAGTTCATGGCTGCAGTTCTCTCCTTCTGACTCAGCTGAACCTCATCCCACTCATGGCAGAGTGGAATCTACTCTGGCCCAAGGCATAGAGATTCCATTCCTGACAGGAAGAGAAGCAAAGGCGCCTGTAGACATTCGTGGCGTGCGCGCGCCGGCCGCCAGCCGCGCATGCAGAAAGCTGCGCCGATGGGGCCGGTGGTGGCGGTGGCGGCGTGACGGCGGCGTGGGCGGTGGTGGCGACGTGGGCGTGGCGATGGGGTACGTCTTAGTTTATATAGGTTTCACTTTAATCTGCACAGAAAAATGAAAATTAACTTCTCTGAACTTGATTCCGCAGGTCTAGTTAGTAAAAATCTATGTGAATATAATTGTATTTTAATGTATTTTGGTGTCGAATGCTGGAGGGTTTTATATTGTGTTTTTATACTGTGATTGTGATGTAGGCATCAAGTTGTGCCTTTTGGAGGCTGCTCTGAGTCCCCCCTCGGGGTTGAGAAAGAGCGGGGAAATAAAGTAAATAAATAAATAAATAAATATGGCAATGTATATTTTTATTTATTTATTATTCACTTTTGTATTCCGCTCCTCCCAGCAGGCTCGGGGCGGATCACAGCAAAAATACATGGGCGGCATGTTGCAACATAGCAACATGCGGCCCTACAATTGATAAAAACATAAAAACATAAAACCACATTTAAAACAGGTTACATTGTCAAGACACGGATTAAGAGGACTTATATCATGGTTTTGGTCCAGTATGCCTAATTAAAGGCCAGCCCGAAGAGGGCCGTCTTGCATGCCCTCGGAACAGGCCCAGTTCCGAGATGGCTCGGGTGCTGTCCGGGAGGGCATTCCAAAGTACTGGTGCCGCCACAGAAAAAGACCTTTTGTCTAGTCGTTGACAGGTGGCAGGAGCGGACTGATGGGATTAACAACAGATTTTGCTCATCTGAGCGCAGTGATCTCGGGAGAGTACGGGTAAGGCGGTCCTTCAGGTACGCAGGCCCTAGGCCGTGCAAGGCCTTAAAGGTCAGAACCAACACCTTGAAGGCAATCCGTACTCAATAGGAAGCCAGTGCAGTTGCCGGAGAATAGGTGTAATGTGCTCTCTCGCCGGCACTCCTGCTAGCAAGCGAGCCGCGGCATTCTGCACTAGCTTGAGTTTCCGGATTGTCGACAAGGGAAGGCCAACGTAGAGGCCATTACAGTAGTCTAGTCTCGAGATGATCGTCGCTTGATTACCGTGGCCAGGTCATCCCTGGACAGGTAGGGTGCCAGTCGCCTAGCCTGTCGGAGGTGATAAAATGGCGTCCTGCTGACCACAGAGACCTGGGCCTCCATGGTCAGCGAGGAGTCCAACACAACCCCCAAGCTCTTAACTGACGGCGATGGGTTAAGCCGCTCGCCATCCAGGGTAGGCAACCGGCACCCACCCAGTCCAGGCCGACCAGGCCACAGGATCTCCGTCTTCGAAGGGTTCACCTTCAGCCGGCTGGCACGCAGCCAACCAGTCACGGCTTCGAGGCATAGATGGAAACAATCGGGTACGGAGTCCGACCTGCCGTCCATTCTCAGCAGAAGCTGGGTGTCATCAGCGTACTGATGGCACTCCAGACCAAAGTCACGGGCCAGCTGGGCCAGGGGCGCATGTAAACATTGAATAATAGGGGGGAGAGGATGGCCCCTGGGGGACCCCACAGTCAAGTGGGAGTCTCCCGGAGACCTCCCGCCTCCACACGTTGTCCCCAGTCCCGGAGGAAGGAGGCCACCCATTTAAGGGCAGTCCCCAACCCCGGAAGCGGCTAAACGGTGGGTCAATAATGCGTGATCTACAGTGTCAAACGCTGCTGTCAGATCTAACAGGACAAGCAGTGCTGATCCACTCTGGTCCAGCTGGCGCGGTTGGTCTGTAATGGCGACAAGCACGGTCTCCGTCCCATGCCCAATACGGAAGCCGGACTGGAAGGGATCAAGTCCAGCTGTGTCGTCTAGGAACCGCTGCAGCTGCTCCGCTGCTGCCCTCTCAATTACTTTGCCTAGAAAAGGCAAGTTGGAAACAGGCCTGTAATTGAGGAGCCGAGGGATCTAGGTTCGGCTTTTTCAGCAGCGGTTTTACCATAGCCTCTTTTAATCCCCCTGGGAAGACTCCTTGCTCAAGGGAGCTATTTAAGATCGTGCCCAGGGGGCCACGTATACCCTCCCGGCAAGATCTAACAAGCCAGGACGGGCACGGGTCGAGGAGCAAGTAGTTGGTCTAGTTGCAGTCAGTAACCTATCGACAGCTGCTGCGTCCAGCGGTTGGAAGTGGGTGAAGGTGGGCCCGCCGAGTGGCGGCGGAGTCTCGAGTTCACTAACTGTATCAAGAGTGGCAGGAATGTCCCGGCGGAGGGTCGAAATCTTGTCAGCGAAAAAGTTCTGGAAAACCTCAGCCGTTGGAGCCAAACCCCTATCTTTTGGGACAGTTGGGATTGTTGTCAAGGACCGAATTACCTTAAATAATTGGGCTGGGCGTGAACTAGCTGACTCTATCAAGGAAGAATAATGGGCCTTTTCGCTTCCTTGATAGCTTGCTCATAAACCTCCTTGAATTGTTTATAAGCTGATTTCGACACTTCGTCACGGAGACTCCGCCACATGTCCTCTAGTTGTCTCCATATAGTGATCCTGTGCAGCAGACCCACTCAAACAGAAGCAGGGAGGGTTGGGAAGTAATGTCTCGGCAATGAGAGGAAGTCACTGTTCAAGTCTATGGTGTTCTGAAGAACCAGCAGCTTGAAACGACACCATGCTGTGAGTCGCAGGGTCTCGACCGGACAACCTGCTTGGGCCACTAAAGCAGTGCATTTCCGGGAGGTGTCCGTTCCCCCACGGTTATTTATTATTCCGAAGCCGTTTTGATCTTCTAAGGGAACCTACGGATTCAACTGCCTTCTTCCGTTTCCTTTTTAAATTTTTTTTTAAATTTTAAAATGTTTTTATTATAAACAACTATACATAACCACGATTACCATGCCTTTTGTCCTTTTTCATCCCCTTCTCCTCCCCCCCTCCCACCCTCCCTCTTCCCAGTTGACAATGAAGTCCTTTCTTCTCCGTTACACGAGCCTTCTTTCGATTCTTGCATGTTTTTTCTTCCAGCCTTCAACATCTGGTTTAACGACCCGTAACCATCTTTTAAATGGAGTCCAAATTTCTTTAATTTTCTTCTGTTTGTCTGACCATGCCTTTTTGCTTCTTATGATGTCCATAATATCTAGTTGTATTTGGTCCCACACATATTCATACCATTTTTCAAGTGTCCATTTCTTTTTTTCTTTCCAACCCTAAGCGATTACTGCATGCGCTGCTCTAAACATCACCATCATTAATTCCTGGTCTTTGTCCTTAACTCTTCTATCACCATATATTCCTATTAACAAAATTTGCATATTTATATCAAATTTTATTTTAGTATGTAATTCTACCTGGTCTAGAATTTGACTCCAGAATTATTGTATCTCGTCACATTCCCACCATAGATGTGAACACCATGCTTCCCGACTTCGTGTGTGCCAGTTGAATTGGTGTTCTATACCATTTCGTTATTATTCTCAGTTCTAACTCCTTGTATTCCTTGTATTTTCCTATTTTTATTTTATTTAAACCATTGATTATCTTTTCTGATTTTTCTCTTCCTAGGCCCCCTTCCTTTTCCCACTTGTTTTACATTATTCTATATAGATTCCTTACCTTCTATCATTCTTCCATATATTTTGTTAAGACCTTTTTGCCTTGAATCTCTCTTCTAATATCTTGTCTATTATATTTTCTCCCTTACTGCTTACTATCTTTTTAATTTGTTCCCAAATTCCTCTTAGTGTTAACCAATTTATCCCGCCCCCTAATGTTTCCAATTCTTTCCATTCCATTAATTCCTTTTTTTTCATTATATAGATCTTTGATTTTACTATGTCCAATCTGTTTCAATTTTTTAATGATACTTTCGTCTTCCTCATTTCTTAAACTACCGATCGGGGCTTCCTTTGATAAATATGGCATCCATTTCTCTTTCCATTTCCCCCATATTTTTAATGCTATTTTCCTTGGACCTATTGTTCTTTTTATTTCCTCTTTTAAATTATTTGTAAAGATCCCATAGACTCCTTTGACCATTATTTGCTTCGTTCTCTATCCTTATCCACTTCTCTGGGTTGTCCTCTATCAATTCCAGTATTGCTTTCAGTTGGAATGCTTCGTAGTATTCTTGTAACTTTGGTACTCCCCATCCTAATTCCTTATTTGACATATATAGCTCCTTATTACTTATTCTTGATGTTTTCCTCAAATATCCACTTCCTTATTTCTCCATCCCATTTTTGAATTTTTGTTGTGTAATCTCCAGTGGTAGAATTTGAAACAAATACAGTAATTTAGGGAGGATACACATTTTAATTGCTCTAATTCTCATTGAAATACTTAAATTCTTATCCTTCCAATTATTCAATTGTTCCTGTATCTTTTTCCATGTTATCTTATAATTATAATCCCAAATCCTCATTGGTTTATTAGTTAAATAAATTCCCAAATATTTAATTTTCTTTTTGCAATCTGTATATCTTTCCTTCTCGAATCTCTTCTTGGATTCCTTTCCCCAAGTTAAACCCCCAACAGCTCTGATTTTGTCATATTAATCCTTAAACCTGATATTTTATTAAAAAATCTTCCAATATTACTTCTAATTCCTTCAATGTATCCAGTGGGTTTTCTGTTATTATTAAAAAATCATCTGCAAACAAATTCACTTTTACTTCCTCCTTTCCCATCCTAAATCCTGTTATTCTGCCGTTGTTTCTAATTCTATCTGCCAGATATTCTATAGCTATTGTAAGTAACATTGGTGATAACGGTTTTTCTTATAATCTCTATGAATTCTTGTCCCTTTCCCAAATTCTCCATCCTTTTAAATAGAAAGTCGTGATTCACTGTGTCGAAAGCTTTATGTACATCCAATTTAATAAATGCTGTTTTTTTTCTTACTTTTCTGTGCCATGATGTTAAGCAAATTCCTAATTGGGTGACTGATATTTCTCCCCTTTATAAATCCATACTGCTCTTCCTTTATCACTTTTGGTAATGAATCTTTTAGCCTATTTGCTAGTATCTTCGCAAATATTTTGTAATCCTGGTTCATTAAGCTGATTGGTCTATATGAATTTACTTCTCTAGGATTCTTTCCTGGTTTGATAATAGTTATTATTTCTACTTCTCTCCAAGACTCAGGTACTTCACCCCCTCTTATTATGTTATTAAAAACTATTGCCAATTCTGGTATTATTTCATCCTTCATTTGTTTGCAAAACTCTGCAGTATAACCATCAGCTCCAGGTGATTTTGCTGTTTTTAAGTTCGATATCACATCGCCAATTTCCTGGTGTGTAATGACCCTATGTAATTTTTTTTGGTCCTCTTCCTCCATTTTTACACAAACCCCGTCATCACATAGTAAATTGTTTTCACACTTATATAGTTTCTGGTAAAAATCCGCAAATATATCCCTTATACTTTTATTGTCCTTTACCAATGTATTTTTTTATCATAAATTTCTTTCACCCTTTGTTTTTCCTTTTCCTTTTAAAAATAATTTGCCATGCGTCTTACTGAATTTGTATTTGCCCTTTGGAAATCATTTTTCACCATTATTTCTTTTTTCCATATATTAAATTTATCTATCTCCTCCAACTCCCCTTTCAACTTATCTATTTCTTTTTTATTCTTTTTTCATTTCTATTCTGAAGGTCCCTGTACTTATCTTCCCATTGCTTTATTATTATTTCTCTCTCTAGATTCATGCTTTTCTTCTTAATTATTTCATGTTTTATTAATAATCCTCTTACAAAAGCTTTTGCTGTATCCCAAATAACATCTACCTTTGCTGTATTTTTATTAACTTGGAAGAAATTCTTAATTTCTTTTCCCAACGCCTCCCTATTGTTTTCCTTCATCAATAATGATTCCTTGTATCTCCAACTATAGTGTGGCTTTTCCACTGTTAATTGTAGTGTTACTTGCACAGGTGCATGATCTGAGATTTCTAACAGACCGGTTTCTGCTTTTAGTATCTCGGATTGATTGAAGTCTCTCTTTAAAATATAATCTATACGGGTAAATTTTTAATGTCTTCCTGAGTAGTAAGTTGGTTTTGGTTGTGTTTTTACCTCTTCAAAGCAATCCTTCAATTTCCATTTGTCCAATAACCTCGTCTTATTTTTTAACATATCCAAGTTGAAATCCCCTGCTATAATTACTTCCCCTTCATAGAAGCCCTCTAACTTCTTAAATATCTTTTCTATATATTTTTTCTGGCCTTTATTAGGGACATGGATATTTAGAATTGTCATTTTTACCCCATGTATTTCTCCTTTAAAGATAACCCACCTCCCTTTATTATCCACCATTAAATCGGTTTGTGCCACTTCTATATTATTTTTTATCAAGATGGCAACCCCCTTTGTTTTATTATTTGCTCTTGCCTCTACCCGTGTGTGCCAACCTGAGATACTTAATAGCTTTTCTGGATCCTTTGCTGACCTGTGCGTTTCCTGTAACATTATACATCCAAAATTATTTGTTTCTATACACCTTCTTAATCTTGCTCTCCGATAGTTTGTCGCTAAACCATTGATGTTCAAGCTAACACATTTTAGTGATAGACCCATTGGATTATGTCTAAACCCTTGACGTTTTTTCTAGGCTCCTTTTTTTGGTTTCTTATTTTTTTAATGTCCCTTGTCAACCCCCCATTACCCCAATGTGGCCATAGCGAGGAATTAAATTCCCTCCCCCCCCCAATTGGGTCTTTGGTGTCTTCTGCGTTCCCTATAATCCTCTCCCTTCCCCATTTAATAACCATTAATAGCATGCCCACTTAAATTATTATTATTATTATGTTCAAACTTCCTATACCGCCACTCCCCGAGGGCTCGGAGCGGTTTCCATGTTCGACATAAAATACATAGTGGACAGACGATACAATACAGCAACAAAAGGAAGGTGACTAACATCTAAGACGGGAAGGGGGGACCAAGCTTGTGACCACATAGGTCAGGGAGCAGTCCAGGGCTATTCAGCTTGGCTGTCAAACGGGGGGAGCCTGGGAGGGTCCCATAGGTTTTTTAATGTTTCTAGGTCCATCGGGGGACAGTCACCACGTACTTGTGGCTCTGGTCTCCCCACCGTCGGATTGTCCAGCCTCCTAGGTTGAGGGTTCGCCGGCAGGTGGCGCCTGGAGTTGGCATTCCAGAAGGTCCTATGGGGGAGTCCTCTGGATGCCCCAGGCCCAGGCATCGCGGACCTCTCTCGCTCCAAGAGTCCAGGGGCGGATACAAGGGTCCTCGTGGTTCTATCGGCATCTGGAGTTGCCCTCTGCAGAGGAGGAGTTTCTGGGCGGAGCTGGGATTTCTTTTGGCACCGCCCCCTGCCCCGCCTTCAGCACCGTCCTTGACCCCGCCTCCGTTTACGCCAGCCCCTGTCTTCATGCCCTGGGGCAGAAGCGGTTGAGGCCTGGGGGAGGGCGTCTGGCTCCAGCAACAAGGGTGCAGGCACGAGAGCCGCCCAGTCCGTAGGCGCCATATTCCTGACCTCAACACTGGGGGGGTCGGGGGCCACTCTGAGGAGGGGAGAGGGGGGCTGAGATTTAGCCCGGGCTTCAACGTGATTGTCACAACAGCCCTCAGTCAGGCTCCGCTTACAGTCCCTCCTGGGAGGCAGTATATTCGCCTCCTGCTCAGCTGGCATCTGTGTGGAGGGGGGTGGAGGTAGCGGCGAAGGCAGGGCTGGATGCATCGTCACGGGAGCTTGCGCCGTGTTCTGCTCCCAGTTCCTCCCAGATGGCTGGGGGCCCGCCTCCCATTCTGATGGTGTAGAAGAGAATGAAGGTGAAGGCGGGGCTGGGCACGCCGTGGCATGCACTGGGCTCCGCCCCCGGACCCTCCCAGGACCCTGGGGATCCGCCTCCCGCTCTCCTGTTTTCTTTCATTTCCCCATTTTGCAATGTTAAGTATTGTTACTCTGGTTCTGAGCTTTTGCCCTTGCTGCTGCTTGGATAAGAGGTTTACCTTCCCAATCAGTGCACGTTATACTACTCCCTAGATTTTCACTTCCTACTCAGTGATTGATTATAATTATTATATTTTAACAAAACATAAATCATTATTATGCTTACCAAATCAAAAATTAAATATTTCATACTTTGTGCCTTCCCTGAGCTAGGGAAAGGACGATTAAGCATTAATAATCAACAATTAATTAATTAATAATTAATAATGTCTCCAAATAATATTACAGCCACTTCTGTCAATGTGCATCCTGAGAGGGAGGAGGAAACAGTTTCTTACAGAATAAGTATGAACTATTCGTCTTCCTCTTCTTCCTCTTCTTCTTCCTCTTCCTTCCTCCTCTTCTCCATCTGCCGGGGCTTTACTCTCTGAGGAAGTCATTATACCTTCTTTCTTCTTCTTGCCTCTGTTCGCAGTATTCCTTACTCCAAGTGATTTTAGAAGTTCCTCAGCTTGATCTGGTGTTCTGGCAATATATCTCTTCCCTTGTCTGAAGTGTATAATAGCCAGAGGAAACCCCCAAGTAAATTGTACTCTGGCTGAATACAGTGCTTCAGCATAGGGCTGTAGGTCTTTTTTAATCCCCAGAGATTCATGAGACAAGCTTTGTCTCGCTGTAATCAGCTTGTTTTTATATAGAGGCCTCTTTCTCTTTAACTCTTTTAACACCTCTTCCTTTTTGTTTTCAGTAACAAACTTAATTATCACTTGCCTTGGCCTTTCAGGTGCAGCTGATCTCATGCCTCCTCTTTTTGAGATTCGGTGCAGTCTGTCAATATCCATTGAAGAGACTTCTGTTTGGTTTTTTTGAAACCACTTTACAATTTCTTTCTTTCAAACTTTCTGGTTTTTGTTTTTCTTTCTCTGGCCAATTTCCCAGTATCAAGTTAGCTCTCCTGTTTCTACCTTCTAGCATTGTCAGTTGTCCTTTTAATTTATCAATTTCTTTCATATTATCTTCTGGTTGTTGTTCTGTAGCTATTAATTTGTTTTCAATAGCACCCGTTCTCTCCCCCATTTTAATCAAAGTCCCATTAATTATATTGAACTGGTCTTGTAAAGTTTTTCCCAGTTCCTCGATTGCTCTCTCATTTCCCTCCAAGTCAGCCCGAGTTAATGGAGGCTCCTTCGGAGACATTGTTATTCAGCTAATAAGCCTTATCAAGACTTATCACCGTGTTTTCCCTTTTTGGGAAAATGCCTTTGGGTATTTCTGGAGAATGTTCTCTTATCTTCACTTACTGTTTGAAGTATCTTCAACTTCTGGTTTGTTTATTCTCCTATTTTCCTTTTTAGGGCTTATTTTCTTATTTCCTTCAGGGAGAGAGATTAGGGTGCGACTGCTCACTCCAGCCGCATGCGTAGAAGATCCGCCTTCTTCCGTTTCCGAGGTGCTTCCTTGCTTGGTGCGGACCGCGAGGACTCCCCGACTGCGCTTTCCGTAACCTTGCGCTCAAGTTCAGCCAGACGGTCATCCTGCTCACGTAATTTCCGATCTTGGCCTTGGAGCTGCTTCTGCTGCTCTTGCACTTTGCTGCGGAGCTCTGAAATCTCACGCTTCAGCACAGTCACACCTGCACCATTCGTTTTGATTTGTGGCTGGAGTTTGGTAACTGGAGCGGCTGCGATACGTTGTCCTGACACATCTGATCCTGGCAACTTTCTTTTTAGAATGGGAACTATCTTCTCATCAAAATAGTCCCTTGCCATTGATGAAATGCCCCTTAGCTCCTCAAGGACTTCAAGGGGTGTCTGTAGAACTTTAGTAGAACTTACATACCTCAACACACGATATATTTCATCAGTTACCTTCCCAGGTATAAAGCAGCAGGTGTAATACTCCATAAATGTACTATTTAATAGGTACAGTCTTGTGTCTACAGAAGCAAGAATACCTGCATGGCGAGCTAACGGGTGATTTCTCCTTTTTGATTCGCGTCTTGGAAGCTGTGCTTTAACTCGTTTCTGGCACAAATTGTGGTATATTTTCACTTTCAGAAATCCCTGATTCAACTTCCTCTGGCAGACCAAGTCCATTTGCTTACAAACCAGGCGCAGCTGGCTGATCTCGTCGTAGGAGAGGAAGCCCAGGATGCCCTCGAGGGCGACGATGGGGAGGCCCACCAGCGTGATGCTGCTCTGAGGCAGTGGCTGCTGCTGCTGCTCCAAGGCCGGGGCCTCCCCGCGGGGCTGGAGCGCCGGAGAAGGAGGGGAGGGCCGGCCCAAGCGCTGCTCCACGGCCACGGGCGCGCCGCCGATGCCCACGGTTCCCTCCGCCGCCGCCATCTCGGGCCTGCCCTCTTCCTCGGCCGCCTTTTAATCTTTTAATCTGTAAGGCCGCTCTAATTCTTGTGATGAATCACACGGAGTCCTCCGGAAGATCCAACCAAATTTTATTAAAGGAACAATACACTTGAAGCCAGAAGTGCTTCCCACCACCAACACACATCTTTTATACTCACACACACCCGTGACAAACCCGTGATGAACCCCCCTCCCACCTTTCCAATGGGAATCGCCTTGCTCTCCGATCCCAGCCTAGCGTTCCCATCTGAGTAAAGCTACAACATTTTGCTGTCAGTTTTTAAATTAATTGTAGTAGTCAGCAACTTTTTAAGATTAATTTGTAGTTTTATTAATGTGCCGTGTGTTTTATACGGTTGTAAACCGCTCCGAGCTTCTAGAAGGAGCGGTCTAGAAGCTGAAATAATAAATAATATACTTTTAATTGATTAGTGGGGCTAAGAACATAAGAACATAAGAAGAGCCATGCTGAATCGGACCTCAGCCCATCTAGTCCAGCATTCTGTATCACACAGTGGCCCCCAGTTGTACACGGGGATCTCGAGCAGAAGGGAGGGCAAAACCCTGACCTGCTCCCGACCCCCACAACCAGTACCCAGGGAAATCGTGCCTACCTCAACCAACTCCGAGGTGGCACTTGAATGTCCTTTTCAGTAACTACCGATACACTTGGTATCCATGAATCTGTCTAATCCTGCCTTGAAGTTGTCCAGGCTGACAGCTGTCACAACCTCCTCTGGAAGTGAGTTCCATAACCCAATGACCCTCTGGGTGAATAAATATTTCCCTTTATTAGTCCTAACTTTCCTACCTTGAGCTTCAGGGAGTGCCCTCTAGTCCTAGTGTTTTGTGACAAAGAAAATAATTTTCTTTATTCACCTTTTCTATCCCATGCATGATGTTATACACTTCGATCAAGTCACCTCTTAAACGCCGTCTTTCAAGGCTGAAAAGACCAAGGCGTTGCAACCTGATTTCGTAAGGGAGCCGCTCCATCCCTTGGATCATTCTTGTTGCCCTTTTCTGTACCTTTTCCAGTTCTGTTATATCCTTCTTAAGGTGCGGAGACCAGAATTGTACACAGTACTCCAAATGTGGCCTTACCGTAGATTTGTAGAGAGGTAATACAACATTTGCTGACCTATTTTCGATTCCCTTCCTGATCATGCCAAGCATAGAATTTGCTTTTTTCACTGCTGCTGCGCACTGGGTTGACATCTTCATTGAACTGTCCACCAAAACCCCAAGATCCCTTTCCTGGTTTGTCTCGAAAAAGCTTTGACCCCATCAATTGGTAGGTGTAGTTGGGATTCTTTGCCCCGATGTGCATGACTTTACACTTGTTTAGGTTAAAATGCATTTGCCACTTTGTTGCCCATTCACTCAATTTCGAGAGATCTTTCTGGAGCTCTTTACAATCAGTTTCATTTTTAACTACCCTGAACAATTTAGTGTCGTCTGCAAACTTTGCTACCTCAGAATTCACTCCTACATCCAGATCATTAATGAATAAATTAAAAAGTAACGGACCCAAAACTGAACCTTGGGGTACGCCACTTCTCACCTCTTTCCACCCAGAGAAGTGTCCGTTTATTACCACCCTTTGTTTCCTACAGTTTAGCCAGGTTCCAATCCAGGACAAGACCTGTCCCCTGATTCCATGGCTGAAGAGCTTATTTAGAGCCTTTGGTGAGGGACTTTGTCAAAAGCCTTTTGAAAGTCAAGGTAAACAATATCGACTGGGTCCCCTTTATCTATGTGTTTATTTACACCCTCAAAGAATTCTAACAAGTTAGTAAGACATGATTTGCCTTTGCAGAAACCATGTTGATTTTCTTTCAGCAATGCCTGTTCTTCTATGTGCCTAGTAATATTTTCTTTAATAATGGTTTCCATCACTTTGCCTGGAACTGAGGTTAGACTGACTGGTCTATAATTTCCTGGATCACCTCTGGATCCTTTCTTGAAGATCGGTGTTACATTTGCCTCCCTCCAGTCCTCGGGTACAGTGCCTGATCTTAGAGAAAGGTTATATATCTTAGCTAGAAGTTCAGCAATTTCACACTTGAGTTCCTTAAGAACTCTGGGGTGGATGCCGTCTGGACCTGGTGATTTGTTGACATTTAGTTTAGTAAGGCATGTGAGAACATCCTCCTTGTTTATCTCTATCTGGTTTAATTCATTTAATTCCCTCCCTGAAAAAACTGACTCAGCTGCAGGCATATGTTGTCTGTCCTCCTGTGTGAAAACGGAGGCAAAGAAGTCATTTAGCCGCTCAGCAATCTCCTTGTCTTCGCTGATTTTCCTTTTCTGACCATTGTCGTCGAGTGGCCCAACTGCTTTTCTAGTTGGGTTCCTGCTTCTGATGTACTTAAAGAAGTTTTTGTTGTTTTTTTAAATATTCTTTGCTATGTGTGCCTCAAAATCTCTCTTGGCTTTCCTGACTGTTGCTTTGCATTTAGTTTGCCAGAGCTTGTGTTCCTTTCTGTTCTCCTCGGTAGGAAGAGCCTTCCATTTCTTAAATGAGTTTTTCTTCTTTCCAATCACATCTTTTACTTCATTTGTAAGCCATACTGGTGTCCTTTTGGACTTTCCATGCCTCTTTCTTTTTATTGGAATGCATTTTAGTTCGGCCCGTTTTAAGGTATTTTTAAACAGTTTCCAAGCCTTTTGGAGGGATTTGATTTTTTTTACTGCTCCTTTTAGTTTGTTCTTTACAATTTTTCTCATTTTGGTGAAATTCCCTTTGTGAAAGTTTAACGTCCAAACCTAAGTTGAAGGTTATTGTGTTATGGTCACTGGTACCTATGGGCTCAGTTACAAGGACATCTTGAACGAGATCTTGTTCGTTAGTTAGAACCAAGTCCAGGATCCCCTTTCCCCTGGTTGGTTCCATGACCATCTGCTCAAGGGAATAATCAGCTAGCATGTCGAGGAACCTTGTCTCTCTTTCATGCGTAGAACAAGAATTTGGCCAATCTATTTGGGGATAGTTGAAGTCCCCCATTATGACTAATGTATTTCTTTTTGAGGCCTGTTTAACTTCATTTTCCAGATAACAGTCTGCCTCTGGAGTTTGGTTGGGAGGGCGATAGCAGATCCCAAGTGCTAGATTAGTTTTTTGTCCTGGGACTTTTATCCACAATGTTTCTGTTGGTAGGCTCACCAACACGCTGCCACGTCATGCCCTTCCTGCGCGAACTGCACTGGCTTGAAACGACACCATGCTGTGAATCGCAGGATCTAGACCGGACAACCTGCTTGGGCCACTAAAGCAGTGCATTTCCCGGGAGGTGTCTGTTCCCCCGCGGTTATTTATTATTCGGCCTTTTTTGATCTTCTAAGGGAACCTATGGATTCACCTGCCTTCTTCCGTTCCGAGGCGCTCCTCGCTTGGTGCTGACCGCGAGGACTCCCGACTGCGCCTCCGTAACCCTGCGCTCAAGTTCAGCCAGACGGTCATCCTGCTCACGTAATTTCCGATCTTGGCCTTGGAGCTGCTTCTGCTGCTCTTGCACTTTGCTGCGGAGCTCTGAAATCTCACGCTTCAGCGCAGTCACACCTGCACCATTCGTTTTGATTTGTGGCTGGAGTTTGGTAACTGGAGCGGCTGCGATACGTTGTCCTGACACATCTGATCCTGGCAACTTTCTTTTTAGAATGGGAACTATCTTCTCATCAAAATAGTCCCTTGCCATTGATGAAATGCCCCTTAGCTCCTCAAGGACTTCAAGGGGTGTCTGTAGAACTTTAGTAGAACTTACATACCTCAACACACGATATATTACATACCTCAACACACGACTGGACTTAATTAGATGTGATGGGCAGGGGTCCGTTGGGCAGGTCGTCGCTCTTGCCCCGGTCACCAGCCTTCTCACCTCTTCCGTTGTTAGTGGGCTGAATTCTGAGAGACGGTGTTCATTTGTCCGGGTGGGGTACTGGGTCTCGTGTCCCTTCCTCGGGAATCAGCGGCAAGTCATGTCGAAGTGCCGCGATTTTTCCGATGAAGTACTTTTGAAGTCATCTGCTGTTATCGCCGAGTTGTTGGATTCACTCTGTGGGGATGTGAGGAGACTCCGGACTACCTTAAAGATCTGCGCCGTATGGGAGCCCGCGGCTGTGATCTGGGCCGCATTATAGGATCTCTTAGCCTTTTTGATCTCGTGTTCGTATAGCCTATGCTGTTCTCTGTAGGCTGCTCTGGTTTCCTCGCCAGGCTTTCGTCGCCAGGTGCTCTCGAGTTGCTTCCTCCGGTGTTTTATCTGCTTTAGGTGCGTTGTGAACCATGGAGAGCAGGTTTTCCTGGGGCGGAGGGGGCGCCTTGGAGCTATCTGGTCAATGGCCCTTGAGAGAACACTATTCCATCTGGCGACCAGATCTGACAGTGATCCTCCGGGGACCTCCAGGGGTTCCAGCGCCGCGGCGAATGCCCTCGGGGTCATCGCGCCTTGGCGGGCTAGTATAGACCTTGGCCCGATCTTACTGTGAGGAGGATGTTGATATCTACCCTCACGGTCAGGTGGTCCCACCAAGGCACTGCTCTGGTATCACGGTGATTTGTGGCGAGACCCTGGCTGAAAATCAGGTCCAGCGCATGGCCAGCTTGGTGAGTGGGGCCTGTATCTGTCCTGGGAGAGGTCGAGGGCGTCCATGTGCATGAGGAATTCTCGTTGCACTGGGTGTGAGGGACTGTGTCCGGGTGGATGTTGAAGTCACCCAGAATGAGGAACCGGGGAAACCTCAGGGCCCAGTCCGCAATCAGGTCCTGTAAGGCAGATGTGGCTTCTTTATGGGCCCTGGGGCCCGTAAACCACCAGGATCCCCGTCTTTCCTTCCTCTCCAAGGGCTGCTCCCAGGCATTCTATGCCGGTCATCTCCGGTGTTTGAGGACAGAAGTGGCAACAGCGTCCCTTACGACCCGTCCTACTCCCCCGCCCCGACCTAGAGATCTGGGTCGATGGAAGGCTCGAAAGCCTGGGGGGGGGCTATCTCCTGAGGAGGACACAGTCACCGTCCTGGGTCCATGTCTCTGTGATGCATATGACATCTAAGGGCCCTGTTCTGCGATAAAAATCTCGCAGGGTGGCCAGCTTATTACAGATCGACCTCGCATTAAGGAGCAGGAGTGAGGACCAGGATGTGGCAGGTGTTTGCTGACGGGCATGGCAGATGATGGGGCGCAGCCAGGTTGAAGAGGATCTGCGGCTCTGTTTGGAGGAGGGTGGGTTGTTGGTCCTGCCCTCCTCTGCCCACCGATTACTGATGGGACAGCCGGAGAGCGCTCCGGCGCTGGTGGTTGAAGCCGGGCGCTGAGTTTATGCACGTCCCCTAAAAGGGACGTGGGTGGCCTGACCTTGATTGCAGACCGAGGGGTCGGTTGGACGGTGACTGTGCCATGGAAGGGCCGTGGGGGCTCTAGTCCTTCGAGCCCAGAAGGTTCTGGTCCTGAAGGCCGGGATTGCCAACCGGAATTCCTGGAGTTATTGTGTCCCCTCTGAGTGGCGGTGCTTTGTTTGCGCTGCCTGAACGGTTCCAGACGTGGGGCGTTGGGCCTTTCTTGTGAAGCCCCTCTCGCCGCGGGGGCCTGTAGATCAGGGTCTCCTATCAGTTCTGACTGATCTGCCTTAAGATTAATTTGTAGTTTTATTAATGTGCCGTGTGTTTTATACGGGTGTAAATCGTCAGAACATAAGAACATAAGAAGAGCCATGCTGAATCGGACCTCAGCCCATCTAGTCCAGCATTCTGTATCACACAGTGGCCCACCAGTTGTACACGGGGATCTCGAGCAGAAGGGAGGGCAAAACCCTGACCTGCTCCCCGACCCCCACAACCAGTACCAGGGAAATCCTGCCTACCTCAACCAACTCCGAGGTGGCACTTGAATGTCATTTCAGTAACTACCGATACACTTGGTATCCATGAATCTGTCTAATCCTGCCTTGAAGCTGTCCAGGCTGACAGCTGTCACAACCCTCCTCTGGAAGTGAGTTCCATAACCCAATGACCCTCTGGGTGAAGAAATATTTCCTTTATTAGTCCTAACTTTCCTACCTTTGAGCTTTAGGAGTGCCCCTAGTCCTAGTGTTTTGTGACAAAGAAAATATTTTTTCTTTATTCACCTTTTCTATCCCATGCATGATTTTATACACTTCGATCAAGTCACCTCTTAAACGCCGTCTTTCAAGGCTGAAAAGACCAAGGCGTTGCAACCTGGTTTCATAAGGGAGCCGCTCCATCCCTTGGATCATTTTTGTTGCCCTTTTCTGTACCTTTTCCAGTTCCGTTATATCCTTCTTAAGGTGCGGAGACCAGAATTGTACACAGTACTCCAAATGTGGCCTACCATAGATTTGTAGAGAGGCAATACAACATTTGCCGACCTATTTTCGATTCCCTTCCTGATCATGCCAAGCATAGAATTTGCTTTTTTTTCACTGCTGCTGCGCACTGGGTTGACATCTTCATTGAGCTGTCCACCAAAACCCCAAGATCCCTTTCCTGGTTTGTCTCAGAAAGCTTTGACCCCATCAATTGGTAGGTGTAGTTGGGGTTCTTTGCCCCGATGTGCATGACTTTACACTTGTTTAGGTTAAAATGCATTTGCCACTTTGTTGCCCATTCACTCAATTTCGAGAGATCTTTCTGGAGCTCTTTACAATCAGTTTCATTTTTAACTACCCTGAACAGTTTAGTGTCATCTGCAAACTTTGCTACCTCAGAATTCACTCCTACATCCAGATCATTAATGAATAAATTAAAAGTAATGGACCCAAAACTGAACCTTGGGGTACGCCACTTCTCACCTCTTTCCACCCAGAGAAGTGTCCATTTATTACCACCCTTTGTTTCCTACAGTTTAGCCAGGTTCCAATCCAGGACAAGACCTGTCCCCTGATTCCATGGCTGAAGAGCTTATTTAGGAGCCTTTGGTGAGGGACTTTGTCAAAAGCCCTTTGAAAGTCAAGGTAAACAATATCGACTGGGTCCCCTTTATCTATGTGTTTATTTACACCCTCAAAGAATTCTAACAAGTTAGTAAGACATGATTTGCCTTTGCAGAAACCATGTTGATTTTCCTTCAGCAATGCCTGTTCTTCTATGTGCTTAGTAATTTTTCTTTAATAATGGTTTCCATCACTTTGCCTGGAACTGAGGTTAGACTGACTGGTCTATAATTTCCTGATCACCTCTGGATCCTTTCTTGAAGATCGGTGTTACATTTGCCTCCCTCCAGTCCTCGGGTACAGTGCCTGATCTTAGAGAAAGGTTATATATCTTAGCTAGAAGTTCAGCAATTTCACACTTGAGTTCCTTAAGAACTCTGGGGTGGATGCCATCTGACCTGGTGATTTGTTGACATTTAGTTTAGTAAGGCATGTGAGAACATCCTCCTTGTTTATCTCTATCTGGTTTAATTCATTTAATTCCCTCCCTGAAAAACTGACTCAGCTGCAGGCATATGTTGTCTGTCCTCCTGTGTGAAAACGGAGGCAAAGAAGTCATTTAGCCGCTCAGCAATCTCCTTGTCTTCACTGATTTTCCCTTTCTGACCATTGTCGCCGAGTGGCCCAACTGCTTTCTAGTTGGGTTCCTGCTTCTGATGTACTTAAAGACGTTTTTGTTTTTTTTAAATATTCTTTGCTATGTGTGCCTCAAAATCTCTCTTGGCTTTCCTGACTGTTGCTTTGCATTTAGTTTGCCAGAGCTTGTGTTCCTTTCGTTGTTCTCCTCGGTTGGAAGAGCCTTCCATTTCTTAAATGAGTTTTTCTTCTTTCCAATCATATCTTTTACTTCATTTGTAAGCCATACTGGTGTCCTTTTGACTTTCCATGCCTCTTTCTTTTTATTGGAATGCATTTTAGTTCGGCCCAGTTTTAAGGTATTTTTAAACAGTTTCCAAGCCTTTTGAGGGATTTGATTTTTTTTTACTGCTCCTTTTAGTTTGTTCTTTTACAATTTTTCTCATTTTGGTGAAATTCCTTTGTGAAAGTTTAATATCCAAACTTAAGTTGAAGGTTATTGTGTTATGGTCACTGGTACCTATGGGCTCAGTTACAAGGACATCTTGAACGAGATCTTGTTCGTTAGTTAGCACCAAGTCCAGGATCCCCTTTCCCCTGGTTGGTTCCATGACCATCTGCTCAAGGGAATAATCAGCTAGCATGTCGAGGAACCTTGTCTCTTTCATGCGTAGAACAAGAATTTGGCCAATCTATTCGGGGATAGTTGAAGTCCCCCATTATGACTAATGTATTTCTTTTTGAGGCCTGTTTAACTTCATTTTCCAGATAACAGTCTGCCTCTGGAGTTTGGTTGGGAGGGCGATAGCAGATCCCAAGTGCTAGATTAGTTTTTTGTCCTGGGACTTTTATCCACAATGTTTCTGTTGGTAGGCTCACCAACACGCTGCCACGCCATGCCCTTCCCTGCGCGAACTGCACTGGCTTGAAACGACACCATGCTGTGAATCGCAGGATCTAGACCGACAACCTGCTTGGGCCACTAAAGCAGTGCATTTCCCGGAGGTGTCTGTTCCCCGCGGTTATTTATTATTTCAAGCCGTTTTTGATCTTCTAAGGAACCTATGGATTCACCTGCCTTCTTCCGTTTTCCGAGGCGCTTCCTTTGGTGCTGACCGCGAGGACTCCCGACTGTGCTCTCCGTAACCCTGCGCTCAAGTTCAGCCAGACGGTCATCCTGCTCACGTAATTTCCGATCTTGGCCGCGGAGCTGCTTCTGCTGCTCTTGCACTTTGCTGTGGAGCTCTGAAATCTCACGCTTCAGCGCAGTCACACCTGCACCATTCGTTTTGATTTGTGGCTGGAGTTTGGTAACTGAGCGGCTGCGATACGTTGTCCTGACACATCTGATCCCGGCAACCTTCTTTTAGAATGGGAACTATCTTCTCATCAAAATAGTCCCTTGCCATTGATGAAATGCCCTTAGCTCCTCAAGGACTTCAAGGGGTGTCTGTAGAACTTTAGTAGAACTTACATACCTTAACACACGATATATTTCATCAATTACCTTCCCAGGTATAAAGCAGCAGGTGTAATACTCCATAAATGTACTATTTAATAGGTACAGTCTTGTGTCTACAGAAGCAAGAATACCTGCATGGCGAGCTAACGGGTGATTTCTCCTTTTTGATTCCCGTCTTGAAGCTGTGCTTTAACTCGTTTCTGGCACAAATTGTGGTATCTTTTCACTTTCAAAATCCCTGATTCAACTTCCTCTGGCAGACCAAGTCCATTCGCTTACAAACCAGGCGCAGCTGGCTGATCTCGTCGTAGGAGAGGAAGCCCAGGATGCCCTCGAGGGCGACGATGGGGAGGCCCACCAGCGTGATGCTGCTCTGAGGCAGTGGCTGCTGCTGCTGCTCCAAGGCCGGGGCCTCCCCGCGGGGCTGGAGCGCCGGAGAAGGAGGGGAGGGCCGGCCCGAGCGCTGCTCCACGGCCACGGGCGCGCCGCCAATGCCGACGGTTCCCTCTGCCGCTGCCATCTTGGGCCTGTCCTCTTCCTCGGCCGCCTTTAATCTTTTTAATCTGTAAGGCGGTTTCATTCTTGTGATGAATCACACGGAGTCCTCCGGAAGATCCAACCAAATTTTATTAAAGGAACAATACACTTGAAGCCAGAAGTGCTTCCCACCACCAACACACATCTTTTATACTCACACACACCCGTGACAAACCCGTGATGAACCCCCCTCCCACCTTTCCCAAGGGAATCGCCTTGCTCTCCGAACCCAGCCTAGCGTTCCCATCTGAGTAAAGCTACAACATTTTGCTGTCAGTTTTAAATTAATTGTAGTAGTCAGCAACTTTTAAGATTAATTTGTAGTTTTATTAATGTGCCGTGTGTGTTTTATACGGTTGTAAACCGCTCCGAGCTTCTAGAAGGAGCGGTCTAGAAGCTGAAATAATAAATAATATACTTTTAATTGATTAGTGGGGCTAAGAACATAAGAACATAAGAAGAGCCATGCTGAATCGGACCTCAGCCCATCTAGTCCAGCATTCTGTATCACACAGTGGCCCCCAGTTGTACACGGGGATCTCGAGCAGAAGGAGGGCAAAACCCTGACCTGCTCCCGACCCCCACAACCAGTACCCAGGGAAATCCTGCCTACCTCAACCAACTCCGAGGTGGCACTTGAATGTCCTTTTCAGTAACTACCGATACACTTGGTATCCATGAATCTGTCTAATCCTGCCTTGAAGCTGTCCAGGCTGACCGCTGTCACAACCTCTTCTGGAAGTGAGTTCCATAACCCAATGACCCTCTGGGTGAATAAATATTTCCTTTTTTAGTCCTACCTTTCCTACCTTGGAGGTTTAGGGAGTGCTCTCTAGTCCTAGTGCTGGGTGACAGAGAAAATATTTTTTCTTTATTCACCTTTTCTATCCCATGCATGATTTTATACACTTCGATCAAGTCACCTCTTAAACGCCGTCTTTCAAGGCTGAAAAGACCAAGGCGTTGCAACCTGGTTTCGTAAGGGAGCTGCTCCATCCCTTGGATCATTCTTGTTGCCCTTTTCTGTACCTTTTCCAGTTCCGTTATATCCTTCTTAAGGTGCGGAGACCAGAATTGTACACAGTACTCCAAATGTGGCCTTACCGTAGATTTGTAGAGAGGTAATACAACATTTGCTGACCTATTTTCGATTCCCTTCCTGATCATGCCAAGCATAGAATTTGCTTTTTTCACTGCTGCTGCGCACTGGGTTGACATCTTCATTGAACTGTCCACCAAAACCCCAAGATCCCTTTCCTGGTTTGTCTCAGAAAGCTTTGACCCCATCAATTTGTAGGTGTAGTTGGGGTTCTTTGCCCGATGTGCATGACTTTACACTTGTTTAGGTTAAAATGCATTTGCCACTTTGTTGCCCATTCACTCAATTTCGAGAGATCTTTCTGGAGCTCTTTACAGTCAGTTTCATTTTTAACTACCCTGAACAATTTAGTGTCGTCTGCAAACTTTGCTACCTCAGAATTCACTCCTACATCCAGGTCATTAATGAATAAATTAAAAAGTAACGGACCCAAAACTGAACCTTGGGGTACGCCACTTCTCACCTCTTTCCACCCAGAGAAATGTCCGTTTATTACCACCCTTTGTTTCCTACAGTTTAGCCAGGGTCCAATCCAGGACAAGACCTGTCCTCTGATTCCATGGCTGAAGAGCTTATTTAGGAGCCTTTGGTGAGGGACTTTGTCAAAAGCCTTTTGAAAGTCAAGGTAAACAATATCGACTGGGTCCCCTTTATCTATGTGTTTTATTTACACCTCAAAGAATTCTAACAAGTTAGTAAGACATGATTTGCCTTTTGCAGAAACCATGTTGATTTTCTTTCAGCAATGCCTGTTCTTCTATGTGCCTAGTAATATTTTCTTTAATAATGGTTTCCATCACTTTGCCTGGAACTGAGGTTAGACTGACTGGTCTATAATTTCCTGATCACCTCTGGATCCTTTCTTGAAGATCGGTGTTACATTTGCCTCCTCCAGTCCTCGGGTACAGTGCCTGATCTTAGAGAAAGGTTATATATTTTGGCTAGAATTTCAGCAATTTCACACTTGAGTTCCTTAAGAACTCTGGGGTGGATGCCGTCTGACCCAGATGTGTTGACATTTAGTTTAGTAAGGCATGTGAGAACATCCTCCTTGTTTATCTCTATCTGGTTTAATCCATTTAATTCCCTCCTGAAAAAAACTGACTCAGCTGCAGGCATATGTTGTCTGTCCTCCTGTGTGAAAACGGAGGCAAAGAAGTCATTTAGCCGCTCAGCAATCTCCTTGTCTTCACTGATTTTCCTTTCTGACCCTTGTCGTCGAAAGTGGCCCAACTGCTTTTCTAGTTGGGTTCCTGCTTCTGATGTACTTAAAGAAGTTTTTGTTGTTTTTTAAAATATTCTTTGCTATGTGTGCCTCAAAATCTCTCTTGGGTTTCCTGACTGTTGCTTTGCATTTAGTTTGCCAGAGCTTGTGTTCCTTTCTGTTCTCCTCGGTAGGAAGAGCCTTCCATTTCTTAAATGAGTTTTTTCTTCTTTCCAATCACATCTTTACTTCATTTGTAAGCCATACTGGTGTCCTTTTGACTTTCCATGCCTCTTTTTTTTTATTGGAATGCATTTTAGTTCGGTTTTAAGGTATTTTTAAACAGTTTCCAAGCCTTTGGAGGGATTTGATTTTTTTTACTGCTCCTTTTAGTTTGTTCTTTACAATTTTTCTCATTTTGGTGAAATTCCCTTTGTGAAAGTTTAATGTCTCCGTGTTAGTTTTCACTGACAGTTTGCTATCCAAACCTAAGTTTTTATTTTTTATTTTTATTTTTTAAAGTAATAATGTTTATTAGTTTACACACTCATTAAAAACAACATATAACATGAAACATACATAGACTTTGTGCTACATCGTCTTGACTTAGACTTACATATTACAACCACATCAAACATTTAACTGAGTACTTCCAACCTCCCGGCTGCCACCTGTAACATCTTTCCCGATGTTGTCTCTTGGGATTCTTAAATCTTTATAACCAAAACACCCGATGCGTGGTATTGAGTATCCTTGTACCAACAAAAGAAAATTTTTTTAAACCAATTTACATCAATATTTCAGACCATCCTTCAAACTTGTTTTGTTTGAAGAAGTCCACCACTTTCGCCCAGTCCGTTTTCTTTCTATTCATCGTTTGGTCAATGGCTTGCGTCAAAGAATCCATTTTAACAATCTCAAACAGTTTTGAGGCCCAGTCTTGGATGCTTGGAACGGAATTTTCCTTCCATTTCTTGGCTATTGACATTCTCTCTGCTGTGATGCAGTAAACAAAATTTTTTCAGTATTCAGCTCTCTAAGTGGCAGTCCAACAGCCCCAAAAAGAAAATACTCTGGTTTTAATTGATTTGTATATTCAACATATTCTTCATTACACTATATAGTTCCCTCCAAAATTTGTGAACCTTATCACAATTCCACCATAAGTGGAGGAAGCTTCCAGGGGTTGATTTGCACTTCCAACATTTTTTGTCATAATTCTTGTTATATTTGGCTATCTTTAAAGGGGTAAGATACCATCTATGGAATATCTTGATGTTACTTTCC
>JARBWK010000841.1:0-24132 GCA_030556195.1 Anolis apletophallus
AAAATTTCTGAAATTCTTATTCTCTAACCACACCCCACCTAAAAGGAGTTTCACCATTTCTATCTATAGAGACTCTAGCACCTATATCTCAAAACATAAGCAGATATCAGCACAGGAAACACCATCTGTGCTTCCTATCAACAACCACCTATCACACTCATAATTATTTGGCAATTTACCTTCATATATCCTTCCCTAAACTACAAAAGGGTCCACATTGCAACTTCTCCCCTGAAAATCTTTGAGTCTTTTTGACATTCTATATGCAAACCCCCACATATCCGTGCATCTCACATTTATACCCCCACAACATCATAGAACATTACTGGAGCATATTAAACCCCACAATACATTCTAGCACATTCGGATGCCATAAGGCTAATTAATACAACATTGAATAAGCATTTTCAATAAAACAATGGACATGTAAAATCCCCTCATCATGCTATAACTTCTATACATCATAATATCAGCATATCTATTTGACTATATTGTGATTTTTTTCTGTCTACATACATGTAATTTCACTAGTAATGCAATATAAATCTATACTTCACATCTCTGTATAATTAGTTCTACTAAAATCTAGTGCATTATATTTATTATCTCCGCACCCCTATTTGGTGGCTAACAAATAAACATTTCCAGTAACAACACATGGTTAAATTCCATTCCTCTTTTCCTTGAACACCTTAAATAAATTCTCATTTTATTAATCAGGTAAATTTCCCATAATTTATTTATTTATTTATTTCGGGATTTTACCCCGCTCTTCTCAACCCCCAAGGGGGGACTCAGAGCGGCTTACAGTACGGCACAATTCGATGCCCACATAATAACAATATAAACCCCAAAACACTTCAACAATTAAAATACATTAAAAATACATTAAAATACAACTACATTAGCACCATACACATTCACTCTGGATTAAAACAATGTTCAGTCCATAAAAACATTGGCCATAATCACCACTTTCATTAAAACCAATCTAAAATGCTGCCTTGTGCTGGTGTACGAATGCCTGGTCCCACAGCCAGGATTTTACTTTTTCCTGAAGGCCAGGAGGGATGTGGTGGATCATACATCAAAAGGAAGCGTATTCCACAGGCGGGAGCCACCACCGAGAAGGCCCTATCCCCTCGTCCCACCAGCCTCATCTGAGACAAAGGCGGGAGCGAGCAGGGCCTCCCGGATGATCTTAGATTACGAGGTGGGACATAGCGGCTGATGCATTCGGACAAGTAAGCTGGGCCAGAACCGTATAGAGCTTTAAAGGTCAAAACCAGCACTTTGAATTGAGCCGGGTGGACAGGCAGCCAGTGGAGCTGACACAACAGGGGGTGGTATGCTCCCTGTATGTAGCTCCCGTTAGCAATCTGGCTGCCGCCCGCTGGACTATTGCAATTTCGAACTGTCTTCAAAGGCAGCCCACGTGAGTGCGTTGCAGTAATCTATTCGGGATGTGACCAGGCGTGGACGACCGTGCCAGATCAGACTTCCCAAGGTACGGGCGCAGCTGGCGCACGAGTCTTAACTGTGCAAAAGCTCCCCGGCCACCGCTGAGACCTGGGGTTCCAGGCTCAGCGATGAATCAGGATCACTCCCAAGCTGCGAACCTGCGTCTTCAGGGAGTGTAACCCCATCCAACACAGGCTGTAACCCTAAGCCCTGTTAGGCCTTGCGACTGACCAGGAGGACCTCTGTCTTGTCTGGATTCAGTTTCAATTTGCTAGCCCTCATCCAGTCCGACACAGCGGCCAGGCACCGGTTCAAGGTCTGGACAGCCTCCTTGGTGACAGGTGGGAAGGAGTGACAGATCTGGGCGTCATCTGCGTACAGATAACACCTTACTCCGAAACTCCGAATGATCTCTCCCAGCGGTTTCATGTAGATGTTGAATAACATCGGGGACAGAACTGAACCCTGAGGGACTCCACAGGACAACGGCTGTGGAGCCGAACAGGTGTCACCCAATGACACCTTCTGGGTACGACCTTCCAGGAAGGATTGGAGCCACTGCAGAGCAGTACCGCCAAGCCCCATGTCTGCAAGGCGACCCAGAAGGATACCGTGGTCAACGGTATCGAAAGCCGCTGAGAGGTCCAGCAGAACCAACAGGGATACACTCCCCTGTCGAGTTCCCGGCATAGATCATCTATCAAGGCGACCAAGGCTGTTTCAGTACCATGTCGGCCTAAAGCCAGACTGTGCCGGATCAAGATAATCAGTGTCTACCAAGAACCCCTGGAGTTGCGAAGCCACCACACGTTCCATGACTTTGCCCAAATAGGGAGATTGGAAACTGGCCAATAGCTCACTAATTGAGTGGGGTCCAGTGATGGTTTCTTCAACAGCGGTTTTATAACAGCTTGCTTTAAGCTGGCTGGAATTTTGCCCTCCTGTAAGGAGGCATTAACCACCACCTTCACCCACTCTGCCAAAGCCCCTCTGGCTTCCTTTATCAGCCAGGATGGGCAGGGGTCTAGGATGCATGTAGTGGGCCTCGCCTCTCAAGGATCTTGTCCACATCCTCGAGCTGAACCAATTGAAAAGAATCCATTAAAACCGGACAAGAAGATGCTCGTGTCACATCCTCAGAGACTGCCGTTAAAGTGGTATCGGACGGATCAGCGCCACTTTATCCGTGAAGGCCTTAGCAAATTCTTCACAGCGTACCACCGAGCCGTCAGGGATCTCGCACTGTGGTGGATTTAAAAGACCCCTAACGACTCGGAACAGTTCCGCTGGACGGCGGTTCTTCGCGGCCACCTTGGCCGCGATAGATGTTTTTGTGCGGCTTTTGTTGCTGCGTCATAAGTCCTCAAAAAGGGGACCAGGCGCGCACGAGCTGATCTGCTCCGCTTCCGACGCCACACGCACTCTAGCCTCCTCTTTTTTCGCTTCATTGCTGCCAGCTCCTCAGTAAACCAAGGAGCTGGTTTAGCTCGGTTACTCAAGAGGGGGCGTTCTGGAGCGATCGTATCAATAGCCCTTGTCATCTCCCTTTCCCAGAGAGAAACAAGAGCCTCAACAGGGTCACTTACCGAGGAGGCGGGAAAATCCCCAAGAGCCGTCAGGAATCCATTCGGATCCATAAGTCTCCTGGGGCTTCTAATAGGTCCACCACCCCTGCGGAGGTGGAAAGGGACAGTGAGTCTAAACCTGATCATAACAGGACCCCACTCTCTCGATCTGGTAAGGAAACTGGATTTTCTTTATTTTCCCTCCTCCCTCTAGGGGCCGCAATCTCATCCATTTCCATTCCCTGAGTGGACTCTTCTCTCTCAGCCCAACACAGGCATTTCCCTCAGTCATGAGCATATAAGTTCCAAGATCGATGTCTTGGGAGGCTGATTTGATAGTCTCTGCCAGGATAGACTTTTGTGGGTACTGCAGTTCCTCTAACACAAAGCATTTCTCGTCTACGTTCAGTGGCAGAGAAGGCCCGACGCTTAAGTATTGATCAACCAGCACTTTAACGCAGCCCAAAGAGTTATTAAAGACCAAGTTCCACTGTCTCGGCTCACTCCCATCTTCCTGGAGAAGAATCACAGGTCTCATCTTTAGGAAGCTAGTCTCAAAGACTTTATCTTCTTGCCCCTGCTGCCCCTGCAGGTATATCTCTTCTCCAGTTTGAAGCTTTGATGCAGCCAAGTCTCTCACAAATGAGGGCTGTAGAAATTCCTTTCCCTTCGCGTAGCCCATCTGCAGGAAGAGGGAATCCTCCCCCTCCCTCTCTGCTCGGCAGAGGGCCTGCCATTGCTGGGCACCTCCTGGGCCAGGGAAAAGCAAAGGCCAGTTTTATTTATTTATTTATTTTTCGGGCTTCTATGCCGCCGACTCTCTGAGGCTCGCGGCGGCTTACAGGAGCCAAAAGGCATAGTAAAAACAGGCAATAAAACAGTTAAAACAGCTAAAAACAACATACAGCGAGCAGAACAATAGAACAGTAGCACAGCTCAACAATAAGCAGCCCGTCGTCCCAGGATAGGAGGCGGGGCATGGGCAGGACCTACCCACCAAAGGCCTGCTTCAACAGGTGGGTTTTACAGGCCCGCCTGAACGGGAGCAAGTCCTTCATGGCTCGAGTTCCGACCGGGAGGGTGTTCCACAGCGTAGGCGCTATGACAGAGAACGCCCTCTGGCGGGTAGATGTCAGTCTTGCCAGTCTGGCAAAGGGCAGTATGGGGTGAGACGGTCCCTCAGATACGCTGGCCCCAGGCCATGCAAGGCCTTAAAGGTGAGAACCAACACTTTGAAGGTGATCCGGTGCTCAATAGGCAGCCAGTGCAGATCCTGCAAAACAGGTGTTATGTGGCTACCTGTTGCCGTGCCAGACAGGAGCCGGGCGGCAGTGTTCTGCACTAGCTTGAGCCTCTGGGTCACCGACAGAGGAAGGCCAACGTAGAGCGCGTTGCAGTAGTCTAGCCTCGAGATGACTGTGGCTTGGATCACCGTGGCCAGGTCGTTCCGGGAGAGGTAGGGGGCCAGCCTCCTTGCCTGTTGCAGATGAAAAAAGGCACTCTTGCTGACCACAGAGACCTGGGTCTCCATGGTCAGCTGGGAGTCCAAGTGGACCCGCAGGCTCTTAACGGAAGACGATGGGCATAGCACCGCACCGTCCAGGCTCAGAAGCTGGACATCCACATCACCCGGGCGGCCCAGCCACACGATCTCCGTCTTCGCCGGATTCACCCTCAACCTACTGGCTCGCAGCCGTCCAGTAACGGCTTCGAGGCAGTGTTGGAAATTATCGGGGACGGATCCCGACCTGCCCTCCATTCTCAGAATGAGCTGGGTGTCATCAGCGTGCTGGTGACATTCCAGCCCATAACTCCGCACCAGCTGTGCAAGCGGCTGCATGTAGATGTTAAATAACAGAGGGGAGAGAATGGCCCCTTGCTAATGGGGAGCCCTCAGAGACCACCTTGCCCCTCCTCACACGCTGAGACCACTGGTGGAGGAAGGAGGCCAGCCATTTCAGGGCTGTCCCCCTCACTCCAGCCATGGCCAAGCGGTGGGTCAAAAGATTGTGGTCGACCGTGTCAAACGCTGCCGTGAGGTCCAATAACACGAGCAGCGCAGACCCGCCTTGGTCGAGCTGGCAGCGGAGTTGGTCTGTGATGGAGACCAGGACCGTCTCCGTCCCGTGCCCCGAACGGAAGCCGGACTGGAAGGGGTCTAGCCATGTTGCATCATCTAAGAAGGACTGCAACTGCTCCATTATTGCCCTCTCAACTACCTTCCCCAGGTACGAAAGATTCGACACTGGTCGGTAGTTGGAGGGAACCGCAGGGTCTAATGACAGTTTCTTCAGTAATGGAGCTACCACCGCCTCTTTTAAGCACTCTGGAAAGACTCTTTGCTCAAGGGAGCTGTTTACTGTCAGGACTGGGAGACCTGAGCTTAGGAGAAGTTCAGGCTCCCAATCTGCCATGAGATTGCACCGACCTTTGCCCCAGTTCTTTGGTGACCTTGGCTCCAGGTGCATAGAGACTGTGCTGAGTCAAGTGGGAGTGACGTAACTTCCAGATGCATGTGGGGCTGCGGAGGGAAGTGAGGTAAACTCCTCCGAGCCTGGACATTGGACAATTGGACTCATAACGCTGACTCATGGGCCCATGAGGTCACATCCCTTCGGACTATGGGATATGCTGAATCACCCGGATATGGTGCAACCCTGCTTGGACATTGCATGGGCAATGGGGAGGGGCTCAGGGTATATAAGGTGAGTTTGGGTGGCGGGCCGGTGCTTTTGCTTCACATGTGTCGTACCTACAATAAAATCGTGTTGGACCGTGCTTACATCTACGCGTGATCCCTACCGAGTGTTGGAGAGTCGTTACAGAAGCAAAAGCCCCTTTTCAACTATCCCAGCAATGGAGAGGTTGGCTTGGAAAGAAGAAGAATAAATTGATAGATGGGATTCGGCTCCTGAGGAAATCCGGCGAACTATGGAGTGGGATTGGACCACCCTCGACCAAGTGGGGTGCCCGGATGAGCACCGAGAGATGATGGAAGGTGCAGTTGCCCAGGAGGATGAGCTTGGAGAAGCGGAGCGACTGTGGGAAGCTCAGGTGAGCTTGGAAGTGGCCCGGCGAAGGAGAGAGCGATATGACTCCAGACAGGCGGAGGTCTGGAGGGCCGGAGGGATCGGAGGAGCTGTTCCGAAGGACTGGTCAGCTCAGGCGGATCAGAAGTGTGTGGGACCAGGAAACTGTGCCGAAGGACAGGCCAGTTCAGATGGAGGTCCGGAGGGCCGGAGGGATCGGAGAAGCTGTTCCGAAGGACTGGTCAGCTCAGGCGGATCCAGAAGTGCGTGGGCCCAGAGAGACTGTGCCGAAGGACAGGCCAGTTCGGATGAATTTGATGGAGTGTGGCAGTGAGACCACGGAACCTGCATCACTTTCGGAATTGGAAGTGATGAAATGTAAGTTGGAGGCTATGGAACAGACCATGAGGAGGATGTCTCGAGCCATGTCCCGAAGAGAGCCGATAGAGTCAGTTTGGAGTGCCCCGGGCGGAGGAGACTTCACTTATTATTCATGGATGGATGGCGGAATATCAGCTGAGCGTCCTAGATCTCCTTTGGGAGTGAGGACCATTGGTGGCCATCCAGGAGGAAGTCCGGTTCAGATGAGGCGCCCTGTGCAACCGGCTGGAATGGGAAGAGGTGTTACCAGGCTCGAGGTCCCTCAAAGGGAGGAAGTGCTGTCCCAGGAGTTTGGGGCCCGTATGAAGAAGGAACCATTACGGGTTGAGTTTGAAGGGAAGCCTGCAAAGTAGCCTTTTTGCCGCTGCGGTGCAAGACCATATGGAGGACTACGGTCACCTTTATCCCAGCGACAACAGCCGAGTGCGGGCCATCGGGGCGGTGTTCAAAGGAAGGGCAGCTGAATGGTATGTCCAATGCCATGACCGCCGAGACCCGTGTTTGCGATCTGTGAGAGATTTTCTGCAGGCGATTAGGAATCGGTTTCGGGATCCGCTGGAGAGGATTAAGGCAAAGGAAGCGCTGCGCTGCCTGACTCAGGGATCCCGTTCCGTCACCAAGTATGCAGAAGAGTTTATGGGATTGGCTGGAAAAGTTGCTGAATGGTCTCCAGCTACCCTACTCGAGTTGTTTAGGGACGGCCTGCGGAAGGAGATCCTTGAGTGGTGTCTGCATCGAGATGATCCTGGCGACGTGGATGGTTGGATCCAGCTGGCCGGCAGTGTAGAAGGGATTCTCGCCCAGGTACAGCGGCGACGTTTCCAGCCTGCGAGATCCAGGGGATCCAGTCGTGGTGCAGTTGAGGGGCGATTCCGAGGGGGAGAGCCTAGACGTGGTGGTGACAACCGATCCAGTGTTACTAGAAGGCCAACAATGGGACGAGGCCTTTGTTTTGTTTGTTCCCAACCTGGTCATTTTGCATCCCAGTGCCGGCAGAGGCAGGTGCTGGAGCCAGTGAAAGTGGCCTCTGCTAAAGCAGCAAGTGGGGACATTGATGATAAAAAAGTGTTGGGGTGAGCTCTAATATACAATGTACCTTGGGATTGTTTAAAGGGGATGAGATTGTAGAAAGGAAAGCTCTAGTGGACTGCGGGTGTTCGGAGAACATTATGTCCCCAAAGTTGATAGGGGATTTGGGTGGGGGGGACAAAGCCCTTGGAAACGCCCATAACCTTTACCCAATTGGATGGGTCTTTTATTGAGGGTGGCCCGTTCTCTGTGGGGACTCAAGATTTGAAGGGTCGGGTGGGACCCTGGGAGGGGACATTGACTTTGTGGTGGCCCCCATTAAAGGACATGAGGTGGTGTTGGGGTTGCCATGGCTAGAGCAGGCAAACCCCAAGATCGATTGGAAAACAGGAGTTGTACAGTGTGCTCCTAGTAAAGGGGGGAGGTTGAAAGTGAAGTACAAGGGGTGCCTGTCGAGTATTGGGATTATGCAGATGTGTTTAATCCGGTTCTGGCTCAGAGTCTTCCCCCTCCTCGCAATGTACAGTGTAGTATAGAGGTCAAGGAGGGGGCTGTTTTGCCTAAACCCAAGATCTATGCCATGACCGTGAAGGAGAAGGAAGCTTTGAGGGAGCAAATAGACGGGTATTTGAGCAAGGGGTTTATTAGGAGGTCCGAGTCTCCCATTGCGGCACCAGTTTTGTTTCGTGAGAAGAAGGATGGTAGGCTGAGGTTGTGTATTGATTATAGAGGTTTGAATGCTGTTAGTACTACCAACTGTTACCCTTTACCATTAATCAAGGATTTGTTGGGTCAATTAGGAGGTGGTAAGGTTTTTACCAAGTTGGATTTGATTGACGCGTTTCATATGGTGAAGAGGAGCGATCAATGGAAGACTGCTTTCTCCTGCCCCCTCGGGCTATACGAATGGGTCGTAATGCCATTCGGATTAGCGGGAGCTGCAGGCATTTTCATGCAATTAATTAATGAGGTGTTGCACCCCCTTTTGTATAAAGGGGTGTTTGTATATTTGGATGATATTGTGATTGTGACGCGTACTAAAGAGGAGCATGTTCGTTTGGTGAGGGAGGTGTTAGAGAGACTGCGACAAGCGAGTCTGTATGTGAAGTTGAGTATGTGCGAATTTGGCAAGGCTCAGATTGATTTCTTGGGATATAGGATTAGTGGAGATGGAGTCGCAATGGATCCGGCTAAGGTAGATGACGTGTTGAATTGGGAGGCTCCGCAGACTCGTAGACAGCTGCAGGCTTTTCTAGGGTTAGCCAATTTTTATCGCACTTTTATATCGGAGTTTTCAGCGATAACCCTCCCGCTTACTGAGTTATTGAAGACCAAGGGTAAGGGTGAGTCGAAGAGGACTAAGTCTCCAGGTGCTAAGCTGGATTGGACGAAGGACTGTCAGGAGGCTTTTGTGAAATTAAAGAAAGCTTTTACCAATGGACCCCTATTAATGCATCCGGATGTGGATAAGCCTTTTGTGGTGCAGTGCGATGCTTCTGCTTGGGCATATGGCGGAGTGTTGTTGCAGGAGGATGATCGAGGTAGATTGAGGCCGTGTGCTTATTTTTCTAAGAAATTTGGAGAGCATGAGCGGAAGTGGCCAGTCTGGGAAAGCAGGCGTTTGCGGTGCGGGCAGCTTTGCAAGCGCGGCGGCAGTTTTTAGAGGGTGCTGCTTTCCCTTTTGTGGTGATGACTGATCATCAGAACCTCCAGTATCTGAGGAACCCTCAGAAGTTGTCTCCCAAGTTGGTGAGGTGGGCTCAGTTTTTCGCTCGGTTTGATTTCCGGCTGCAGCATATTAGAGGCAAAGAGAATGTGGTGGCTGATGCATTGTCCCGGTATCCGAGTGTAGGAGAGAATGAGTTGCATAAGTCGGGAGAGGTGTTTGCTAGAGAGCATTGGGGTCTGGCAGTGCAGACAAGATCCCAAACGGCGAATGAGGTTAAGAAGGAGGAAGGAGTGGTAGATGAATGGAGTTTGGAATTGCAGAAAGGTTATGTAGGTGATGTGTGGTTACAGAGTCATGAGAAAGAGTGTAAGCCACTGAATGGTTTGTGGATTATGGGTGGCAAGGTGTATGTCCCTCAGAGCATGAGAGAAAAAGTGCTGAGGTTGAATCACGATCATAGGTCTGCTGGTCATTGGGGGGTCACGAAGACTCTTTTGGCCCTTAAGAAGAGGTATTGGTGGCCGGCCATGAGGGCTGAGGTGAAGAGATATGTAGAATGTTGTGAGACGTGTGCTAGAAATAAGGTTCCCTCTGCCAAGCCGCAGGGGTTGATTCAGGTGGTGGTTACTCCTGTGAGGCCGTGGACGCATGTCAGCACTGATTTTGTGGGGGAGCTGCCCTCGAGTCGGGGTTATAGGTATATTTGGACCGTGCTAGATATGTTTTCTAAGCAGGCCCATTTTATTCCGTTAAAGGGATTGCCTTCTGCAGAGAGATTGGCTGAGTTGTATGTGAGACATGTGTACCGTTTGCATGGGTGCCCGGAGCAAGTTTTAAGTGATCGTGGAGTTCAATTTACTGCTCAATTTTGGGAGCGATTTTTGGAAATGTTGGGGGCTCAAAGGCGTCTTACGACCTCTTATCATCCTTGCTGCAATGGGGGCGTGGAGAGGGCTCAGAAATCGTTAGGGTCTTATCTGCGTATTTTCAGCAACAAGGAGCAAAATAATTGGTCTGATCTATTGCCTTATGCTGAGATGGCTTATAACAGCTCGGTGCATTCTTCCACCGGGAAGTCTCCCTTTGAGATAGTCTATGGTCAGGAGGTGGCTCCTTTGCCCCAGCTATTGGAGTTGGGAGGGGAGGAGAGGGTGGAATGGAAGATACGAGCCCGGGAGGACTGGAAGGAAGTGGCGGATGCTTTGGGGAAGGCACAACGTTCTTACAAGTTGTTTGGAGACCGGAAGAGGCAAGAAGGGGAGGAGTACGGTGAAGGGGATTTTGTGTGGCTATCCACGCAGAATTTGAAATTGGGGTATCCATCCAAAAAGTTAAGTCCGAAATATATTGGGCCTTTTAGAATTGAGAAAGCGGTGAATAAGGTCTCATAGGGGGAGGACGTGGTGGAGGAGGCCGTTATGTCAGGACTGGGAGACCTGAGCTTAGGAGAAGTTCAGGCTCCCAACCTGCCATGAGATTGCACCGACCTTTGCCCCAGTTCTTTGGTGACCTTGGCTCCAGGTGCATAGAGACTGTGCTGAGTCAAGTGGGAGTGACGTAACTTCCAGATGCATGTGGGGCTGCGGAGGGAAGTGAGGTAAACTCCTCCGAGCCTGGACATTGGACAATTGGACTCATAACGCTGACTCATGGGCCCATGAGGTCACATCCCTTCGGACTATGGGATATGCTGAATCACCCGGATATGGTGCAACCCTGCTTGGACATTGCATGGGCAATGGGGAGGGGCTCAGGGTATATAAGGTGTGTTTGGGTGGCGGGCCGGTGCTTTTGCTTCACATGTGTCGTACCTACAATAAAATCGTGTTGGACCGTGCTTACATCTACGCGTGACCCCTACCGAGTGTTGGAGAGTCGTTACAGTTTACGATATTCAACAGAGGCCCACGTAACCCCTCCAGGCAAGATCTAACAAGCCACGGGTCGAGGGAGCAGGTGGTAGGCCTGGTTGCAGCCACTATCTTCTTGTGTATTCAATCAGTCAATGTAGTACTCACAGACCGCAATTCAATCAGTACATTCTGTCAATATTAAGTCCATAGACATAGAGTTCACTGGTCTGGAGAATGGAGATATCACAAATTAAAGTTCATTGTCATAGTCCAATAGTAGATGACGTGCATATGAAAAGCGAAATCATATCAAGTGGTGCCAATGTTTAGAACATCAAAAGCCTGGTTGACGGCAGCATAAGGAATCCTTCTCCGTTTCGCACCGATAGGCGCTTTATCAAAACCACTATCACAATATGGCAACTGAGGCATCCACTATCGAGGCGGAGAAGAACACATTTTGGCCGCCTTGACAGCACAATCATAAGCATCTTTAAATAGCTTCTTCCAGTAAAACAGTTTACAGCTTCTTCCTTCGCTTCCACCATCCCCGACAACTCTCGCTCAGGCCTCACCTTTGGCAGGATCCCAATGCCCCTTTCCTTCTCTCTGGCTTGGCTGGCAGGCTCTTCCTCTCCTGGAAGAGGAGTGAAGGTATTACTTGCCTTGTTGGTTTCCCCTTCTTCAAGCACTCTTCATCCTCCGCAACTCTGGAAAGCGTCTGTGAAATCCCCAGCTGCTTCTCCCCAGCACCTTCCATCAGAGGAGAAGGATCTTTCTCCTTCTCCTCCTGGGTTTCTCTAGCTGCAGATTCCTTCATAGGCTGTATCTTCGGACATTCCTTTCTCTCTGCCTCTCCCTCTCCATTTGACGTTTCCCCCACCTCCAGCTCACGAGCCTGGGGTTGCTCTGGCCCTCTCCTCTCGTCTTCCGTCTCAGGGGGAAGGAGAGTACTTCTTTTTCCGGGGCTCCCACTTGCTTCTGCAGTTTCTGCCTTTTTCATAACTTCAGCGGCTGGGCCCATTCCCCTCCCTGGCTCATCTTTTGCTCGGCCGAAGGGATCCGGTTGCTTGGTAACAGCCCAGCTGGAGGAATGCGGAGGCTTCTCTGCAATTACTGGCACCAGCGTATTTTCCTCCTCAAAGCAGTCTCTTGCTTCCAAGGTCTCTGTAACTTCTGCCTGGATTTCTCCCACTTCCAGCGTGCCTTCCATCCCAGGGGAAGGCAGAGCATTTTTGTCATCGGAGCTCTCGCTTATTTCAGCTTGGGTCTCTAACAGCCATGGCCCTTCCCGCTCAGGGTCCCCTTCTGCTTTCAGGGCATCTGCCGCTTCTGTCTGCTCTGGCTTCACTCCCCTCTCACCTTCCAACCAAGGGAAAAGTGGAGCATCTCCCTCCTGGGTGCTCTCCCCCCATCTCTGCCTCTGCAGCCAGCTCCCCGGCTTCGTCGGCAAGTTCCAGCCCCATGGCAGCACCAGATGCGGTGGCTTCGTTCCCGTCTGCGATGCTAGGCTGCTCTTGGGACTCAGGCAGCTCCCTAAGCTTGCCATCACCTCTCAGCTGTTCGCTCCGCAGGGCTCCCTTACGTGGCTCCGCACTAGTGTAGGAGATTACTTCTGGAAATCTTTCTCCCATCTTCTGGCCCATTCTTGCTAAGATCCTCTCCAAGTCAGCCATACGCATGGCCAGACCCTCTACCCGACGGGGATCTGGGTACGCTGGGTTTGCGTGCGCCTCCTCCCCGAGGTTTCCAGCTCTCATGGCTCTTTCTAGGGCATCCATACGCCTAGCCAGGGCTTCCACCCTCCTGGGGTCTGTGGGTGCTGGGTCTGTGCACTCCCAGAAGCGGGTCCATTCTGCCCCTTCTTCCACCTTGCGCACGCCCAATGTGAAATCGCCTTTCACAACTTCAAAGGAGACCCAGTCTTCCTCTGGCTCAATCCGGCACTTCCTCCGGGCACTGGCTCTTCGACCCATTTCCTTGCCTCACCACGATCATGAGATAGCAAGTTTTGACTTTTCAGCTTTCTGTAAGGGATCACAACAGTCGTTCCAAATGACTCACGAGAAGACAGCTCAGATATCAGTTCAAACTTGTTTTTTTCCTTTTCTCTGGGATGTTTAAACCATTTATATTAAGGGAGAAACATTTTACCTCCATAATCTAGATTAGATTTCTTCTTCTTCCTCTAAGACGCTGTTTCCCTCTTTAGAATTTATCTCTGCGTCCGGGTCCTCTTCCTCTTCCTCTTCCATCATTTGCCTTCTTGAAAAAACAAAAAGCAGCCATTATTGCAATCCAAGAGACTCATATTAAAACTAGCAGGCTGGACCTCTTAGAAAATAAATCCCTGGGAATTCTTTTTGCCTCATCAATAGAAAAAAACAAAAGGGTGTAGCGTTGTATATTAAACCAGACCTGAATCCTAATCTTGAGTTTAAAGATAAGGAGGGTAGATTTATAGCGACCTCAGTTAGTCTCAGGGAAAAAAAGATCCTGGTGGTCTGTATTTATGCTCCAAATGGGCCTAAAGCGAATTTTTTTGAGTGTTTGAATAAGAAAATGGCAATGGTGGAATGTGATGGCAGTATAATTCTGGGGGATTTTAATGGTATTGTAAACAAAAATCTAGACAAGAATTACAATAATGCAAAAAATAAAAGAACAACGAATATCCTACCAAAAACCTTTTTATTTATTTATTTATTTATTTATTTATTTATTTCTTCAGTTTTGTATTCCGCTCCTCCCTGCAGTTTTGAACTAACTGAAAACTATAATTTAGTAGATACATGGAGGTTTCATAAAAACAATTTAAAAGATTTTACTTTCTTCTCGCGAAGAAGAAAAACATGGTCGAGAATCGACATGTTGTGGATCTCTAAAGATTTAATTTCGAGCAGCATAAATGCTAAAATCTAGCCGAGATTGATCTCGGACCATGCCCCAATTGAAGCCACTATAAAAGTGGGGAACAGACAGTTCAATTGGAGACTAGCAGACTGGCTACTCAGAACAGAAGAACAAATCGAAAAAAATAAAAAAAATACTAAGAAAATTTTTTGAACTAAATGACCTACCGGACACGGAAATTATGAATCTATGGGGTGCCAGTAAGGTGGTTATGCGAGGGCATTTTGTGGCTCAAGCAAGCCACATGAAAAAACAAAGAAATAAAGAACTTACTTCCTTACAAGAGGAACTAGAAAAGACAGAAAGAGAATTGAAAAAAATCCCAAGGATAAAAAATTAGAAATAAAAATCAATTAATAAGGAAACAATTGAATTTATTAACAACTGAACAAAATGAAATTAAATTAAAATATCTAAAACATTTTTTTTAAATGCTAACAAACCGGGAAAGTGGCTCACATATCAATTTAAAAAACAAAAACAAAGTAATCTGATAAATAAAATAAAAAGGAGGGGAAAGACATACATAAAGACACAGAAATCCTAAAAGAATTTAAAATTTTCTTCCAAGAGCTGTTTAAGGCAAGAAATCTCAACAAAGAAAAAATCCAAGAATATGTGAGTTTACAAATACAAGAAAAAATAAATGAAAAAGACAGAGAATCATTAAACAATCTGATCTCAAATATGGAAATAGAAAAGGCTATAAGCCAACTAAAATCAGGGAAAGCCCCAGGTTCAGATGGCTTCACCGACTTATATTATAAAAAATTAAAAGAGGAACTGGTCCCATATCTTAACAAAGTCCTGAACAATGCCCTGGCCGGAAATATCCCAACTACATGGAAAATGGCGAATATAACAATTTTCCCGAAAGAAGGAAAAGATCCGGAGAAAATTGAGAATTATAGACCTATCTCGCTGCTTAATTTAGATTATAAATTATTTTCAAACATTTTGGCAGCAAGATTAAAAGTGTTCCTTAACAAATGGATAGGTGCAAACCAAACGGGCTTCCTCCCAAAAAGGCATATGAAAAATAACATCAGAAATATAATTAATATCTTGGAATACCTAGATAGAAATATTGGGAGAAAAACGGCTCTGCTATTTTTAGATGCAGAAAAAGCCTTTGACCAAATCTGCTGGGACACAATTGAAATTCTTATAAGAGAATTAGATTTAGGATACTATCTCTCTTCAGCCATTATGGGCATCTATAGATCACAAAATGCTTCGATAATTGTTAATGGCCAGAAGTCGGAAAACTTCGAGATACAGAGAGGGACTAGACAGGGGTGTCCACTCTCTCCCCTGATTTTTAATCTTGTGCTGGAACTCCTATTAAAGAACGTAGCAAAGAACCCTGAACTTAAAGGCCTAAAAATAGGTAAATTTGACTACAAAGTCTAGGCATTTGCAGACGATTTAGTCTGTATCATTGAGAACCCCCTGGAAAATGGGTGGGCCTCTGTTGAACATCGTAAACAGCTCCCTTGAGCAAGGAGTCTTTCCAGAGTGCTTAAAAGAGGCGGTGGTAGCTCCATTACTGAAGAAACCGTCACTAGACCCGGCGGTTCCCTCCAACTACCGACCAGTGTCGAACCTGGTAGTTGAGAGGGCAGTAACGGAGCAGTTGCAGTCCTTCTTAGATGATGCAACATGGCTAGACCCCTCCAGTCCGGCTTCCGTTCGGGGCACGGGACGGAGACGGTTCTGGTCTCCATCACAGACCAACTCCGCTGCCAGCTCGACCAAGGCGGGTCTGCGCTGCTCGTGTTATTGGACCTCACGGCAGCGTTTGACACGGTCGACCACAATCTATTGATCCACCGCCTGGCCGTGGCTGGAGTGAGGGGGACAGCCCTTAAATGGCTGACCTCCTTCCTCCACCAGCGGTCTCAGCGTGTGAGGAGGGGCGAGGTGGTCTCCGAGGGCTCCCCACTACTCTGTGGGGGTCCCCAGGGGCCATTCTCTCCCTCTGTTATTTAACATCTACATGCAGCCGCTGCACAGCTGGTGCGGAGTTATGGGCTGAGTGTCACCAGTACGCTGACGACACCCAGCTCATTCTGAGGATGGAGGGCAGGCCGGGTTCTGTCCCCGATAATTTCCAACACTGCCTCGAAGCCGTTACTGGATGGCTGCGAGCCAGTAGGTTGAGGGTGAATCCGGCGAAGACGGAGATCTTGTGGCTGTGTCGCCCGGGTGATGTTAATGTCCAGCTTCCGAGCCTGGACGGTGCGGTGTTATGCCCATCGCCTTCCGTAAAGAGCCTGGGGGTCCATTTGGACTCCCAGCTGACCATGGAGGCCCAGGTCTCTGCGGTCAGCAAGATCGCTTTTTTCATCTGCGACAGGCAAGGAGGCTGGCTCCCTATCTCTCCCCGAACGATCTGGCCACGGTGATCCAAGCCACAGTCATCTCAAGGCTGGATTACTGCAACGCGCTCTACGTTGTCAGGTGACCCGGAAGCTCAGGCTAGTGCAGAACACTGCCGCCCGGCTCCTTGGTCTGAGGACTCCAATCTCCTGGAGATACCTTCAGCTAAACTCGCAAGGCTGACTGCTACCCGCCGGAGGGCGTTCTCTGTCATAGCACCTACGCTGTGGAACGCCCTCCCGGCCGGAACTCGGGCTATGAAGGACTTGCTCCCGTTTAGACGGGCCTGTAAACATACCTGTTTAAGCAGGCCTTTGGTGAGTAAGTCCTGCCCATGCCCCGCCATCTATTCGTTCTTCTGAGGATGATGTGCTGTTCATTGTTTTAACTGTGTTATTAATTATTGTACTGCTGTTGTTTTTAATTGTTTTTAACTGCTTATTGCCTGTATTTTACTGTGCCCTTCGGCTCCTGTAAGCCGCCGCGAGCCTCAGGGAGTCGGCGGCATAGAAGCCCGAATAATAAATAAATAAATAAATAAATAAATAAATAAAATCTAGAAGCTTGGATTCAAGAAATAGAAAAATTTGGAGAAATTTCGGGCTTTAAACTAAATAAGAAAAAATCGAAAATCCTTATAAATAATATCCCAGGCGAAGAGAAAGAAAAAATCCAAAAAAATCTGGCATGGAAATTGTAAAAAAAATTAAATATTTAGGCATAACTATTTCATCAAACAATTGCCAACTCACAAAAAATAACTATGAAAGGGTCTGGAAGGAGATTAAAAATGATCTGAATAGATGGAAAAACTTCAATTTATCCCTTTTGGGAAGGATATCAACGATAAAAATGAAATTTTTCCAAAATTAATTTTTCGATTTCCAAATGCTCCCATTTTGAAAAGCGACTTTATTTTGAGAAAATGGCAACGGAGTTGGCTAAATTTATATGGCAAGGACGTAAGGCCAGGATAAAACATAAATATCTAACAGAGAGAATATGCAATGGCGGCTTTTGGAGTTCCTATTTTAAGTATTTATTATGAGGCAAATTGCTTAGAAGCATTGAGAGATTGGACCAACCTCAAAAATAAAAGCCAACTGAACCTGGAAGGCTCAGGAAACAAATTCGGATGGCATGCATATATGAATTATGATAAAGTTCAAAAAGATAAAAAATTTAAAAATCATATATTAAGAGCAGCCTTATTCAGGGTCTGGAGTAAATACAAAAAATTATGGTATAAAAAAATACCCAGATGGATTTCCCCGTGCGGTGAAGCTACGTTCAAATCAACCGGCTGGACAGGGTGGACCCTCTCTTAAAGATCCCACCGCTGCCGCCAATATGTGACCACTCCACTTCTTGACCGGCCTCAGACTGGACAATCTTTCTATGTCCACACTGCTGACCTCCAATCCAAGGAAACCTTGAAGTTACCTCAGCAACTTCACGTTTATTGGCAGGGTACTGTCTCACCCTTCACCATTTAACTGACTGGAGTTTTAAAACTTCTCAGTGACCACTTGACCACGCTGCCACCATTTATCCGGCTGACCACTGACTTTGAGGGCCACCACCAATAAAAAGAATCAGGAGAGGTGTTTTCCTTTTAAGATGCAAACAATTTATTTTGACACAAATGGGTACAATCTTGGTTGGTTTCAAACTTCCTTAGAGGCACAACTTTTTCTGTTACATAACACAATGGGGACCTATTATAGGGTTTCCACTAAAAGCCTCTATAAACCCCTGCAACTTTAACTAGGGTCTCTATGCCCTTTAACTGGACTGCTCACTAGCAGACCTTAAGACACACACTAACACTGGACTGTTCTCTTTCAGTCCTTAGGGACACTCTCAACTAGAACATAACTCCTCCCCTCTCATTTGGCAGTTGGCTTCCCGCTCTTTTCCAACTGTAGAATTCAAACCTGAACATTCTACTAGCCTCTAGCGAAATTATTTTTAATTCTCTCTGTCCAGAGTGAATTAAAAATAATGCCGTTAGCAAGACATTATATAATCTTATACATTTCACATATACATTTATACTTACACAGCTATATACAAACCATATCCATTCTGTAATCTGAATTTAAGTAACTCGATAAAGAGTCAGCTACTACATTCGATTTGCCTTCACATGCACTACCTTAAAATCGTAGTCTTGCAAGAGTAAACTCCATCTTAAGAGTTTGTTGTTAGTACCCTTAACATTACTCAGCCATTTTAATGGCGCATGATCCGTCTGCAAAACAAACTTCCTGCCCCACAGATATGGTCTCAGTTTTTGAATCGACCCACACTATGGCGAGACATTCTTTCGATGGTAGAAAGACTACTTTCTCGGCAATAGCTTTTTACTTAAAAACATTACAGGATGCTTTTCCCCATCCTCGTCAGCTTGACTTAAAACCGCTCCCAAACCTGTTTCTGATGCGCCGCACGTTAATATAAATGGACGATCAAAATCTGGAGCTTTCAACACTGACTGTGATGTTATGGTCTGTTTTAACTTGTCCATTGACTCTCCTGACATTGTGGTGTCCATTACTACAACATTTGGACATGCCTTCTGTTAAGCCTGTCAATGGAGTCGTAATTCGCTAAAATTTGGGATAAACCTTCGATAATAACTGGCTAATCCCAAAAGGACCGAACCTGTTTTTTTTTGGTTTTGGGTATCGGCCACTTGTGTATCGCCTCCACCTTAGTAGGTTCTGGACCAATCATACCACTTCCCACCATGTGTCCTAGGTACTTGGACATTCGATTCCCCTAAACGACACTTGGGTGCTTTTACTGTTAACCCTGCTTCTTTCAGTCTAAAACAGCACCTGGTCTAGATGTTGTAGGTGTTCTTCCCAGGTATTGCTAAATACACCTATGTCAGCCCATGTATGCCACACAGAAGTTACTCATACCCCCGAGTATCTTATCTACTAATTGTTGGAAAGTGGCTGGGCTGTTTTTAAGTCCACATGGTAAGACATTGAACTGATGTAACCCTTTATGGGTTCTAAAGGCCGTTTTCTCCCGGTCTCTGGGATCCATTGGTATCTGCCAAAACCCCTTGGTGAGATCTAGGCTACTGATGTAATTGGCTCTCCCCATTTTTCTAACAGGTCGTCTAACCTTGGCATAGGGTATGTATCGGTTTGCGTCACCTCGTTTAACCGTCTATAATCAACACAAAACCTTATTGTGTTGTCTGGTTTTTGAACTAACACGACGGGTGGGGACTACTGGATGGTTCTATAATCCCCATATCCAGCATTTCCTGAACTTCTATCAACACACTCCACGAGTTTCCCTGTGACTCGATAGGAGTAGACGAATGGGTAAGGCGTCTCCTGTTATAATTTGATGTTGCACCCTTCTACTCTTCCCGGTAAACTGAAACAAATTTTTATACTTATGGAGCAGTTCTCTGTTGTCCTGCTGTTTGCAAGTCAGCCCTTCATCAAGCTTTACCTGACTCACACTCTTGTCAGCCTTCCTATTCCCTTCCCAGAAATGAAACGATCCATTTACACCTTCATTAACTATTATACATACATCTACTGATCTTTCAACATAAGGTTTAAGCGAGTTAACATGCACCAGTTTTTCCAGTCCTGATTGTAATTTTTGTATCAAGTAGTTAACTCTGCTGGCACGCTTAACAACTGTCCATGGTCCTGTCCATTTCAATTGAAGTTTGTTGACTCTTTCCGGGATCAAATATAGTACTTTATCACCAACGCCGAAGGATCTCTCCCTCGGGCTGATTGATCATACCAGGTCTTCTGTTTCTGCTGTGCTGCTGCAAGGTTGTCTTGAGCGATAACCTTTGCCATCTCCATCGTCTCCCGTAAACTCTGTAGATACCGACTCACTGGAACTGGCTCTGCAACCGAGGAAGTCTCCCAGTGCTCTCTCTCACTAGATCCAGCGGACCTCTCGCCTTCCTTCCAAAGAGTAACTCGAAAAGGGCTGTATCCTGTACTGCCTTGTGAGTCTCTCTGCATGCAAACAGGAGTTGCTGTAGTTTCTCATCCCAATCGGCTGGATGTTGTTGGTGTACGCTGATCATTCTTACTAAGGTCTTATTTAGGTTTTCCACAAGACCATTAGTTTGTGGATGGTAAGCATTTTATGTCAGATGTTTAATTCCACACATCTCCAACAGTCTTTCCATCAGTCTTGACGTAAACTGGGTTCCCAACCGAAATCACTCTTTGGGATATCCTGTTCTTCCCCATATAGACAAACAAGGCGCTCGCTACTGTGGTTGTATCAATATTAGTCAACGCCACTGCTTCTGGGTACCTCGTGGGCATAGTTCATCAAAGTAAGGATATACCTGACGCCCTCTACGACTTGCCTTTGGTATGGTCCCACAATATCGATCCCACACGATAAAAATGGTTCTCCAATTAGTGGCATAGGAATTAGGGGAACCTTTGGTCTTGTCTTTTCCTGTTCCGACACGCTGACATGTATCACACGATTGACAAAACTCTTTAATGTGTTGATACATATTGGGCCAAAAGAAATTTCTGGTGATGCGCTGTGTGGTGTCGATCCCATATGGCCACCTTGTGTGCTTCATAAGTGTGCTAAATTCATAAAAGTTGTCTCTACAGCTTGGGGCACATTTTTTTGTGTACAAGAACTAGTTCCTCCGGGGGGAAAATTTTTTAAAACATGGTTCTCATACAACACGGGCCCTTAACTACAAATTTTTAAGGATTTTTTTTTATAAAATTCGCCCCCCCCCGGCCGAGTAAATAAAGATTCAGTGTTTCATCTCCCTTTTTTCTCTTTAAACCCCAAACCTCTTCTCCTGCCCTGTTTTTACTAACCTATTATATTTGAACTTGTCTCAGGATTTTCTTCGGGGGTAATATCAACTGGTAAAAAAGAAACATCTTGCTGTTTAACGGGGCCTTCAGTTAACTCATCATCTCTTTTTAAATACTTGATCTTTCCTTAAAAATATTCCCCCAGAAATCAAAAGGAATGTCCTCATATTTGCAAAATCCCAAAACCCCTTTTAATTTTATATTGATTGGAAAGACACAAGTCCCCAACACTGCCCCTATTTTTTAGTCTAAGGAGACACAGGTTTTCCCGAATGCCTCGGCACATGTTCAGGGGGAATTTCCACCTCCGATCCGGGGGCTCCATCCTAATATTTCTTTTTTACTTGAAGGGGTTAAAGTAGTCTCCTATCTGTGTCCAAAATAACAAAAGGCATTGTTTTTCTAAGGGATTTGTATTATTTGGGGTTTAAGAACTCTTTCCTTTTTTAGACTCAAGCCCCCCCTTTTTAAAACTTTTTTTTTAATATTGGGGTTATACATAAGGAAGATTTTTCCCGTTAAAAAAGATCATTGTGTTTTTAATGTCCAAACTTCCGCATGAAAACACATTTTTTAGCCCTATCAAAGCTTTGGCGTTTCCACTACTGGGGGGGCCATCTCTGAGGTAATTTTTCTCCTCAGGCCTTTTTTAAAGGCGATCCCGCAGATTTTTTTCCTCTTTATACTGTCAAAAATTTTTTGGTTTCTTGAAAAATTTTTTCCCCTGGGGGTTTTTTGCTCGCCCCTTTTTAAACCCCTTTTTTCAATTCACCATCTTATCCACCATAAGAGCGTTTTTACTGGGGGGTTTTAGGATTTTTCTTGAACTAACCATTTATACTCGAGGGGAAAATTTTGATAAAACGTTCCAGGATCATCGATCCTTGGCCGAAAACTGGGAATTTTAGCACCTTTTTTAAAAACTATCGAAATACTGGCTTTGCTTTGATGCGGGGTGACAGAAACTTTGGCTCCCCTTTTTAAGGACCCTTTAAACCCTTTAAGTTTCTCAACTGGGAAAAATTTTGTTTGGGGGTTTTTTTAAACTTCTGGGAAACCTTTTTTCCGTTCTGCCATACGCATAAATCTCCCGCAACTGTCCCCAGATCTGTGGTGTAAATATTCATCCATCTCTCCCTCTTCAATTTCAAAATCATAGCAACATCTTTTAAAAAAAACCCAAAAAAATTTCTCCCCACTACCCCCTTTTTTTAAACCAATTCCCCAGGATTTGGGGCCCCATAGAACCTTCTGCCTGCCCTTTTTGAATGGCCTGGCACGCGAGGCTTTCCCCCTCTCAGACTCCAACCTGGCTATTTCTCTTTGCAATTTCTCCCCCTTTTTTCTCTCTTTTCCCTTTCCTTCTTTTTTTTCTTTGCACTTCTCCCTTTTTTTCTCTCTTTCTTTCCTTTCTTTTCTTTCTCTTTGCATCTCAAGCATCCCCCTCAAGCCAAAACCCGGGGATTCTCCCGACTTTTTTCTTGACTCGATTTTTGAAATTTCAAGTCTTCTCCCTTCCTGAGAACCTCAGGCTGCCCTGCTTCCCCCCAAAAGGTTGTCTCCTGGGGTCATTTTCCCCAATTTTTACCCAGAACTTAAACTAAACTTTTAAAAATTCCTACTACCCACGATTTTTTGGTCATAAACTGAAAAATTTTAAAAAAATTCCTTTTGGGCCTTTTTCGCACGGGGTCATTTTTTACAGGGTCCCACCCCCCGCCAATACGGTGAACCCCGTCAACAACCCTGGACGGGTGGACCTCTTTTTAAAAATCCCCCCCGCCGCCAATGGACCATCCCCCTTGACCGGCCTCAGACGGACAACTTTCTATGTCCACACTGCTGACCTCCAACCCAAAGGGGAAAACCTTTTAATTTTTCCTTCAGAAAATTTACGTTTTTTGGCAGGGAATGTCTCCCCCCCTTTACCAAACTGACTGGATTTTTAAAAAATTCAGTGACCATTTTACCACGCTGCCACCATTTATCCGGCTGACCACTGACTTTGGGGGCCACCACCAATAAAAAAATCAGGGGAGGTGTTTTCCTTTTTTAAAAAAAACAATTTTTTTGAAAAAAAGGGTACAATCTTGGTTGGTTTCAAAATTCCTTAGAGGCACAAACCCCTTTTTTTTTACAAAAAAATGGGGACCAATAGGGCCACAAACCTCTATAAACCCCCAACTTTAACAGGGGGGTTTTCCCCTTTTTAAAAAGGGGGGCTCACTAGCAGACCTTAAGACACACCAACACTGACCGTTTTTCTTTAGTCCTTTTAAAATCTCAACTAGAACATAACTCCTCCCCCCCCATTTGGGGGTTGGCTTCCCGCTCTTTCCAACTGTAGAATTCAAACCTTAAAAAATTTTACTAGCCCCTAGCCCTGGTTTCCATGGGGGCAGCTTTCTAAGCTTCTGCCATCCTCCCCTTCTGTTTCACCCACAGAAACAAACCATAGAACATTCAAAACAACATACATTTTAACACATGTCACACAACATTTACACACAAATAATCAAAATCATTACACCCCCCCTAGAACATTTTTTATCTGATTAAAATAGAAGAAAAGGAATGACCCACAAAAAAGACATACGAAAAAGAAAGGTCAAATTTGATAATGAAAAAGCAAGAAAAGCTGATGGGTTATAATTTGTTTGGGGTTTTCCCCCACAATCAGTTAAAAAAAAGGTTTTTTATAACAAACAAATTTTGGGGGGAATGGATACCCCCAAAGGGGTTGGGAAAATTTGGCCACTCAGAAAAAAAAAAAGTGACTCATTATATAATTATATTCTAGAAAGAGAATTTTCCCAAAAAAAAACCCCTTAAGGAAAATATGCAAAAAAAAGGGAAACAAATTTGGGATATCCTATACCAACGGAAGAATGGGAATCAATTGGGAAAAAAAAAACTTTTAAAAAAACTTATGCTTTCAGTCTAAAAGAAAAAATTTATAAAACGGTATACAGATGGTATATAACCCCAGCCAACTTT
>JARBWK010000842.1:0-24086 GCA_030556195.1 Anolis apletophallus
TAATGTATATACAGAAGGTAGAGACAGAGATAGAGAAAACAAGATTTGTTGCACCAAGTTTATTTTTAAGTAGCATCTGCCTTCATGGACTGGAATCTATCAGAAGCATGCAGCGCCGGTATGTGCAACATATATGATTCAGAGTTGTATTTACAAAGAGTCCTATTAGGGATCCTCTTGCACTACAGCAGAATTAATTTTGATTTAATCCAACACATAAGCATGATTGTTGAGTAGTTGCTGATGTTACTTAGCAATTACACTATGTTTTTGTTCCTGGTTATAAATGTCATTTCCTAATTGGTTCTATCATGTAGACAAGAAAAAACTTTGTTGCAGTTTGCACATTTGAACATTAAAATTGGCATATTTTTATTAAGGGAAATTACAAACGAAGTGCCAGGACTGAAGGAAATAATAGTACATACCGTGTTTCCCCGAAAGTAAGACAGCGTCTTACTTTCTTTTCCCCCCCCAAAAGTCCCCCTACGTCTTACTTTCGGGGTACGTCTTATATAAAACAAGACGTACCCCATCGCCACGCCGCCGCCGCGCCGTCACGCCGCCGCGGCACACCTCCGCGGCACAGCTTTCTGGACAAAGGAAGGAGGAAGAAAGCCAGAAGCATGGCAAAGCGCCGCAAGGCCAGAGTGATGCGTAGTCGCTCTGCCCCGCCCCTGGCTCTCTTCTCCCTCCCTTTCTTGGAGAAAGGAAAGGAGGGAAGAGAGCCGGGCGGGGCAAGCGACGACGCGTCAGAGTGACGCGTCGTCGCTCTGCCCCGCCCGGCTCTCTCTCCTCCCTTCTTGGAGAAAGGAGGGGGGGGAAGAGAGCCGGGGGGCGGGCAAAGCGCCGCTGCGTCAGAGTGATGCGTAGTCGCTCTGCCCCGCCCTGGCTCTCTTCTCCCTCCCTTTCTTGGAGAAGGAAAGGAGGGGGAAGAGAGCCAAGGTTTACCCACGACGCGTCAGAGTGACGCGTCGTCGCTCTGCCCGCCCGGCTCTCTTCTCCCTCCCTTTCTTGGAGAAAGGAAAGGAGGGGGAGAGGGCGGGCGGGCAGCGACGACGCGTCAGAGTGACGCGTCGTCGCTCTGCCCCGCCCCGGCTCTCTCCCTCCCTTTCTTGGAGAAAGGAAAGGGAGGGGGAAGAGAGCCGGGGCGGGGCAGCGACTAACGCGTCAGAGTGACGCGTCGTCGTCTGCCCCGCCCCGGCTCTCTTCTCCCTCCCTTTCTTGGAGAAAGGAAGGAGGGGAAGGGGCCGGGCGGCAAAAGCGACGACGCGTCAGAGTGACGCGTCGTCGCTCTGCCCCGCCCCGGCTCTCTTCTCCCTCCCTCTTGAGAAAGGAGGGAGGGGGAAGAGAGCCAGGGGCGGGGCAAAGCGACGACGCGTCACTCTGACGCAGCGCACGCTTTGCCATGCTTCTGGCTCTTCCCCTCCCTTGGAGGCCTGGCAGAAAGGAGGTGTGCCGCGGAGGTGTGCCGCGCCGATGGGCTGCTGCGGCGGCGTGGGCGTGGCGACAGGCACGGCTTACATTCGGGCGACTTACATTAGCCGACCCCTGACACCCCGATACGTCTTACAATGGGGTGTCATACTTTCGGGAAACACGGTAGAAACCAAGTTTCTGGAGTTATAACAACTACTTTCGAAGTAAGTACCACATAATTAAACAGGAAATAACACTTTCAAATCAGGAACGTCCCCCCCAATTTTGTCACATAGTGTTATTTGTGTGGATAATACCATTATACTATATTTTAGTCACTAGATGGTAGAAGATTTTCTTAAGTATAGGCCTAATCGTAACTTTCTTATCTTCTTGCTGGACAGACACAATAAAACTCTTGTCTGCCTCTATTTGGTGTGTATTTAAGTCTTTTATGATATGTGATAGTTTGACAACTAACCAAGATATCTGAAGTAGGGACTAAAGAAAATAGGTGCCTTTCTATACTTTGGAGGTACCCCAACAAGAATACCTCTGTAATTCTTCCTTACCGGTTCTGTAGAGCTTCAGGCAGAGTGTTTGGTATTTGATAGTAAATAAGTCCAACCAACACAGAGAAGACAATGCCCAAAAAGGAGCTGACCAATGGAAGTCTGAGGGTTCCTCAGGAGTTGCTTCACATTGCGACAACTCACAATGTACAGCTGGAAAACAATGAACATTAAATGTTGCCATCAAGTATCCTAAACTAGACAATTTGATATTTCCCTCTCAAAACAGAAGATAATATACAATAGACTCTTAGTTAACCATAACTCAAGCAACTGGAACTTTGAAGCAACCAGCAAAAAAAATATTCATTTAAAAAATTAAAATATTGTATATTCCGGGGTACTAGATGATTTTTTAGCCCTGGAAATCCTCTCAGAAGTCAGGGGTCTTCTAATATGCCGGGTGTGATGAATTGCCTATATTTTTGGCCCAAAAGAAGCCCAGGACGAAAAAGCCCTTTTTGGTGGGTGGCCAGTTAATGGTCTGTTTGGAGGAACGGCCATTGTAAGGTTAGGGATCCCAGGTTAGGCTGAGTTAGCCTAGGAAAAGGGGATATGGAACCTTAGGGAGCCAGTAGGCAGTTGGGCCATGCACCAGGGGAAGATTGTCAGTTGGAATTAAAAAACTGACAGTTGGAGGAGCAGTTAGGCAGAGGGAGGCTCGGAACTCTGGAGAGGGAGTTGATGGTCAGTCTCTGACGGAGTAGGTCAGAATGAGTTTAGCTCCTGAGTGAGTTAGCAGCATTTTGCTGGGTTTTGTAGGACTCTAGCTGAGAATAGGCAGAGTCAGGTAGTTATAGGTAGCAGATAATACTTCAGCAGTATTATCTGTGGTGCTGAGTTTAATAGTAACATTGTTTTAAGCATTGTGCCAGTTTGTTAAGTAACCACACGCTCCATCGCTAAATTGTAACCATAGCGCTCCTGTGCCTGTGACCTCTCACAAGTTGTTCAAATAAACCTTGTTATTCCTTGTTCATCAAGTCCTGCCTCCCTGTGTGTTTCCATCCTCCCTGGTTTTAAATGGTGGCAGTGTAATTCAAGTCTAACCTCTCCAGCCTCTACATATAAAAGCTCCCTTGTATTCTGCCCAGCCTTAAGATTAGGCGAGCCCTCACCACAGTACTTGGTAGCAGCCAGGTGTGTAAAAAACCATCAGCCTTGCCACACCAGGTATAAAATTTATTATATTAAATATTTCGGAAGGAATAAGTAAATGTTGCTTAAAGGGTGGGTGCTTACTTCGGCAAGGGTGCCAAGCACAAGCCGCAAGTTTTCCTGCCCACATGGAGTGGAGGAGCCCCTCAGGGAGACTGAAGCCTGACAGAGGGAGCCAAGCAGTGTTGGAGGGGTGCAGCAGCAGCAGCAGCTTCCGGTGCCCTGCTCCAGTGGGAGGACAGCTGCCCACCTCCTCCACCCTCGGCATCCTGAGTGGCACGGCCTGAGGAGGAGAAAGAGGAGGAGAGAGGGGGGAGGAAGAGGGCGGAGGTAGGGAGCACGTGGGGAGGAGAAGCGGCAAGCTGCATTGCCATGGAGACTGCTGGGCTGTCCCGCCGCCTCCAGCCTAGTGCCTAATGCTTGTCAGAGTGTGATTTTCAAATGTTTCTGCAATTCAACCATTGTATAAGATGCTGTGTTGTGTAACCAGGCATGTATAGAGTTAAAACAGCACAAGTGGTGTCCAGCACTGTTTTGACCTTCAGCTGTGTAAACATACTGATAAGGGAGACGCTGAGCTGGTTGAGTCAGTCGCCATGCTGATTCCGCTGTGAGGTGCAGGCTGCTGAATTGCTCTGTGTGAGAATGCTTTAATTTGCTCAATTACTCAATAAATGAACTTTCTAAGTTCAGACCTGGCTTCGCTTCATCACTGGCGCGCGGACAAAAGGGTTATGGGCCCAGTGCTGGCTCTAACTCGACCTGGGTCTCCGGCAGAAGACAACCTTCAAGCCTGGAGCGAAGAAAGCTCTCCTCCTCCTCAGTTGTGGCAGGAGGAGGAGGAGAAAAAGAAGGAGGGAGGGCGGAGGGAGGGAGGGTGCAGGGCGGAGCGGCAAACGGCATTGCCATGGAGACCACTGGGCTGTTTTCGCCACTGCTGCAGGTATATGCTGGCTTTCCCTCAGCATGAGCCTCCGGCAGCAGACGACACTCAAGCCCAGAGAGAAGAAAGCTCTCTCAAGCTACTATAAAAAAGAGGAGTGGCCGTATAAGGCGAGTATATCCTAAACGCTCTATTTTCGATGGAAAAGTTGGGAAGACGTCTTATATCCCCAGTCGTCTACTACGCCGGAACATACAGTATATGTATTATACAGTAAAACTGTGTTACATTTAGCTTGTCCAGTTGCATTTAGTTACTATAGTTCACTATTAATATAAAGTCAAGACAGAGTTTATGGTAAAACATAGTATGGGGTATAGCAGGCCTGTCCAACAGGCAGCCCGGGGGCCGCACATGGCCCTCCAGCCCCTTGGATCCGGCCCTCCTGCAAGAAATCAGCTGTTTTTTTTTTAAAAAAATTTTTGAAAAATTGTAGTGGCGGCACAGCTGTCCACCATTACCTGTCCTGGCTCTTCAGCAGACAGGAAATGAGCCAGGACAGGAAATGATGCCGCGGAGCCAAAGGACTTCAAGTCCCAGATTCCCCTCTGCGGCGCCATTTCCTTTGAGACTAGAAGAGTACAGGAAGTACTCTTCTGCTGTGTCTTCGGCTCCTGCCTCTGTGTCTTCGCCTCTCTCGTGCTCCGGCTCCTGGATCCTCGTTGGAAGAGAGAAGCCGGACCAGAGCAAGGCTGTGTGGAGCTCCGTTTGGGCAGCGGTCGTTTGGGAAGGATACCGAACTAAGGTAGGCTGAAGCAGAGGGCTGTGTTGCTGGGGTGGGCTCGTTCCTTCCTTCCTTCCTTCGTTCCTTCCTTCGTTCCTTCCTTCGTTCCTTCCTTCCTTCCTTCCTTCCTTCCTTCGTTCCTTCGTTCGTTCCTTCGTTCGTTCGTTCGTTCCTTCCTTCGTTCGTTCCTTCCTTCGTTCGTTCCTTCCTTCGTTCCTTCCTTCGTTCGTTCCTTCCTTCGTTCCTTCCTTCGTTCGTTCCTTCCTTCGTTCGTTCGTTCCTTCCTTCGTTCGTTCCTTCCTTCGTTCCTTCGTTCCTTCAATCCTTCGTTCCTTCAATCCTTCGTTCCTTCAATCCTTCGTTCCTTCATTCCTTCGTTCCTTCGTTCCTTCCTTCCTTCCTTTTATTCTTGCTTTTATTTAATTTAATTTAATTTTTATTTTATTTTAATTTAATTTATTTTTATTTCCTTTTATTTTATTTATTTCTTTTTATTCTTGCATTTATTCCTCCCTCATTTCTTCCCTCTATCCATCTTCCTTCCTTCCTTCCTCCCTTCCTTTCTTTTATTCTTTTATTCTTTTATTTTTATTTATTTTCACACTGTGGCGCCCCAGGTGATCGGTGACCGGAATTCCGGCCCTTGGGCCGGTAGAAGTTGGACAGCCCTGGGGTATAGTATTAGTTAGGCCTATTTTTAATAGTAACTCTCAAGCAAATAGACACTATATTTATTCAGAAATAAAGCAGCAGGATGATATTTCCAGCCCCTTCCTGGCAGTGAGTCTAGCTGCAAACAGGAGGCCCTGATTCTAGTAGTCACAGCATATTCATTGGTAGATGGGGACTGGAAAAATCATCCTGCTGTGCCCTGATCATCTGCAGAATAGACCTGCATCACTCGGTATGGCTCCTGGCTGGAAGCATCAGGCCAGAAGGTGATACTCAGGAATGCATTTCAAACTAAACAGGTAATGTACCATCTTGGCCTATTTTTGAAATCTTATAAACACTAAGGTTCCCCCCAACATTTTCTGATGATACCTTATGCTGGCACAGGTACGTTGCTTACGCTCGTTACGTAATCAAGGCAGAACTTGAGAAAGTTACTTTTGGGGAAATGGTTCCCAGACGCCTCCAGCAAGTACCATATCGATTGTGCTTTCTGGGAGTTGTCATTCCAAAAAGCAACTTTCCCAAGCTCGAGATCAAAATTACCCACAGCTGGGTAAGAAAGGAAAAATATTGTGCTTATTTTTGAGTTTCTCCCTCTCTCTCCCTCCCCCATCCTTATATTTTCATCTTCACCTGGTGGATGAATGAGGTAACGTATTTGGGTTTGGATGGAGCGACATCCAAGGAGTGGCTCTGAGATGACTGTAGGCTTTTCAGGTCCTCCTGCAGCCGTTCATAGTAGGTGGACCGGCGGTAATAGTTGGAGAGCACACTCTTGTCGAGAGAGGAGTTGCTGGAGAAATTGAGGTCTTTTTTACTGCCTGAGTCAAAGAAAAGAAGGATTGGACACATCACTAAACTGTTACCAAAGATAAAAACAGTTTGAATCAATTTGATCCAAGGGCTTTTCCAAGACATTCAGCTGCCTGGGACAAAGGTAAGATGAATGCCTTGAACTTTGCCTCTGACACCTTTACATTTTTTATCAGCTTGTGAGTTTGTCTTATATCAGGGCTGTCCAACTGGCGGCCCTGGGGCCGGATCCGGCCCCCAGCCTGTTGGACATGGCCCCTGCTATGCCCCCAGCCGCCATCTTTAAATTTTAAAAAAATTCTAAATTTTTTTTTTTAAAAATGGCGGCCGGGAGGGGGAGGCGGGGCAGGGAGAGGAAGAGCTGGCTCCTCCTCCCTGCACCGCCCCTCCGTCCCTCTCCGCGCCGAAAGGAGTAGGCAGCGCCAAGGGCAGCGCCACGGCAGGCCTATGACGCGCTGCCCTTGGCGCGCCTTTCTGCCCTCCGCGGCTCCTCCCTAGGAAGGGCAGGGAGGCCGCGAAAGGAGGAGTAGGTGGCGCCAAGGGCAGCGCGTCACGCCAGGCCTGTGACACGCTGCCCTTGGCGCCGCCTTCTGCTCTCCCTCCTCCTCCTCGTTCCCGGACGCCGTGCCTTTCCCGGGCGCCATGGCGCTCGGGACAGCCACGGGGCCCGGGAAAGAGGAGGAGGAGGAGGGAGAATGACAGCTTTAGGAGAGGGCGGGGCCTGGGCTGGGGGGCGGGGCCTGGGGCGGGGCCGAGCGGCCCCCGAGGTCATCAGTGACCTCTATTCCGGCCATGGACCCGGTAGAAGTTGGACAGCCCTGTCTTATATTAATTGTTTGACTTCCTTTGCAAATGTTACACTTATACATCTCGACTAATAAAGGAGCAAGGAGTGTGAGCCCATCTCTGCAATACCTTCCAGTCCAGACCTGGGCATCTTACGGCCCGCGGGCCGCATGCGGCCTGCCGGCCGATTCTAACCAACCCAGGCACAAGGGCGTCGGGTGCAGGGACATTTCTGCAAGAGGAAGGGCTGCCGCTGCCACCATCCCATCACGGGCTGTGGGGCCTGCATCGCAGACAGCCCGCCGCTCTGCAGAACGATCGGAGTAGCTGCAGCTTTGGAGTGCCTGCCATCCCGGGAGGCGATCCGGGACTGCAGCGGGAGCAGTCGGCGACCTGCGGCTGACGCTCTGGCAACCCGGAAGACTTGATCGTCTTCCGGGTTGCCAGGGCAATCAGCCGCTGCAGGTCGCCGACTGCTACCGCTGCAGTCCCGGATCGCCTCCCGGGATGGCAGGCACTCCAAAGCTGGGAGGGCAGGCACTCCATGGCAGGGCGATCAGCCGATCGGGAACGCTTCTGATGGAACGGCTGGGGGCGAGAGCGGGCGGAGGCCTGCAGCCTCCGATCGTCTGCTGCTCTGCTCTGCTCTGCTGCGGTGGTGGCTAGGTCCACTTTATCATCCTCTGGGCTGGGTCCATTGGGCCATTCCATCCTGGGATCCTTCCTCTCTTGAGGATGTCAGCCTCCACCTTGGTTCACACCTTGTCTTCTTGAATTTCATTTTATTTTATTTTAGTGGATTTTATTATTATTTTATAATAATTTTATAATAGTAATATAATAATATAATAAATAATTTAATATAATGCTATATTATATTATAATTTCAATATATTATAATGTCTATATATACACACTATAATATAATTATTATGATATTAATACTAATAATATATGAATATTTCTTGATATATTAATATGTTAATATTAATGATGTGTAATATATAGTAAATAAATAAATAATGTAGATTAGAATGTAGTTCAGCCTTTAGGTGCGGCCCTCCATAACATTTTTTAGCTCTTGTGTGGCCCCTTGGAAAAAATAATTGCCCATCCCTGTTCCAGACCATTAAATCAATTATTTGATTTTTAACAATTTAATGCAATCAGTTTATTCTATCTTTATCCACTAGGTGGCAGCCTAATCAATGTGTCTGGAACGCCTACATAGCAGACTTGTCTAGCCACTAAATAGCTATGTTTTCGGTCAAATGTTTTGATGCCAAAAATCTTTTTCATAAAAGGCCAGTTTGGCAAAAGTGGCAGTGGAGACGTCAGAAAAGGAAGTTTCAAAGGCAAGCAAGAGAACAGGTAAAGCTATATCCAGAACAGTTGAAATACTACATATCAGCCCTCATAGCTGCCATGACTCCATGCTATGGAGTCATGGCAGTTGTAGTTTCACAATGTCTTGAGCTTTCTCTGCCAAAGAGTGCTCGTGCCTCACCAAATTACAACTCCCATGATCCCACAGCATTGGGCCACAGAGGTTCAAGTAGGGTCAACCTGCATTCATTCTACATTATGGAAGAAATTATGACTCAGAAACTTTGGTGGATTTATAGTGTAGATGCACCATATGTGGCGGAAACTTGCAAGACAGGAAACACGGAGTTAGGTGGTATTGCTTACGTCATCTAGCACACATGAGTAAACCAAAACCCCATCACTTTTCCATCTGAGTTGACTTCTGCAAAAAGACCCACCTAAGCCTTCTCTCAACTGGGACTGCACAACCTCTCCACTGATCACATCCAGAAAAAAGTCCAAGGGATTGTTGAACTGCTCACAGTAGTAGCCTGAAAGAGAAATACACATGAGGTGGGGATTACACACTGTTGGGTTTCATCCCTGACTGCACAAGTCTCCGGCTCTCTGGGTAGTTAGCCTAGATAGATTAGAGCAAGGCTGTCCAACTGACGGCCCGGGGGCCGTATACGGCCCCCCAGCCCCTTCCCTCCGCCCCCCTAAGCTTTTTAATAAAAAATAAAAATTGAAAAATAAAATAAATAATAATATTTTTAAAAAGCCCTACTTCCGGGTTTGGAGCAAGTATCGCGAGAATACGCAATCCACACGGGATTTTGCTGTCAATGCGAGATCACGCCGGTGTTGACAGCGAAATCCCATGTGGATTGCGTATTCTCGCGATACTCTTCGGCTACTGGATCGCTGAGGCCCACAGACGCGATTAGGACCTTCTTTGACTCAGTCGGTCGTTGCCTCTCTCGTCATCCGGGTACTCCTGGATCCTGTGCGTTTGGAAAAGGTAGGCCGAAGCAGGGGGCTCCTCAGGGGGCTCCTCGTTCCCCCCCCATCTCCCCTCATGTATTCAATATAAAATTAAATATATTTAAAGATGAAATAAGGGGAGATGGGATACATTAAAATAAGGGGGGGAGGGGGAGGATGGAATTAAATATAGTTAATATTTATTTATTTATTTATTTATTTATTTATTTATTTATTGGGGCTTCTTCGCCGCCGTCTCCCAGGGGCTCGCGGCGGCTCACAGAGCCAGTGGCACAATGCCACAGGTTAAAACATAAAAACAGTTAAAAACAGTTAAAACAATTAAACAGCAAAATGCAATATAACAATTGAGCAGCAGGAGATATCACAGCCCAGAGAGTATAGACGAGGCCTACTCGCCGAAGGCCTGCCTAAACAAATGAGTTTTGCAGGCCCGTCTAAATGGCAGCAGATCTCTCAGGGCTCTGGCCCGGCCGGGAGGGCGTTCCATAGTGTGGGAGCTATAATAGAGAACGCCCTCCGGCGGGTCGATGTTAGATGTGCCGACTTTACAGATGGTACTACCAACAGGTTGGCCTCTTCGGACCGAAGTGATCTCGCTGGGCAATATGGGGTGAGACGGTCCCTCAGATACGCTGGCCCCAGGCCGTGTATGGCCTTGAAGGTAAGAACCAGCACTTTGAAGGCGACCCGGTGCTCAATAGGCAGCCAGTGCAGATCCTGCAAAATTGGTGTTATACGGCATCCTGCTGGTGCCCCAGACAGGAGCCGGGCGGCAGTGTTCTGCACCAGCTTGAGCTTCCGGATCGACGACATAGGCAGGCCAACGTAAAGCGCGTTACAGTAGTCTAGCCTTGAGATGACCGTGGCTTGGATCACCGTGGCTAGGTCGCTCCGGGAGAGGTAGGGGGCCAGCCTCCTTGCCTGGCGGAGGTGGAAAAAAGCAGCCTTGCTGGCCATGGAGACCTGGGCCTCCATGGTCAGCTGGGAGTCCAACTGGACACCCAGGCTCTTCACAGATGGCGCTGGATGCAGCGCCGCACCGTCCGGGACGGAAGCCGGGCACCCACCCCGCCCGGGCCGCCCAGCCCCAAGATCTCCGTCTTCGCCGGATTCACCATCAACCTACTGGCTCGCAGCCATCCAGTAACGGCTTCGAGGCAATGTTGGAAATTATCGGGGACGGATTCCGGCCTGCCCTCCATCCTCAGGATGAGCTGGGTGTCATCAGCGTACTGGTGACAAACCAGCCCATAACTCCGCACCAGCTGTGCAAGCGGCTGCATGTAGATGTTAAATAACAGAGGGGAGAGAATGGCCCCCTGAGGGACTCCCACACACTAATGGGGAGCCCTCGGAGACCTCCCGCCCCTCCTCACACGCTGAGACCGCTGGCGGAGGAAGGAGGACAGCCATTTAAGGACAGTCCCCCTCACTCCGGCCATGGCCAGGCGGTGGATCAAAAGATTGTGGTCGGCCGTGTCAAACGCTGCCGTGAGGTCCAATAACACGAGCAGCGCAGACCCGCCTTGGTCGAGCTGGCAGCGGAGTTGGTCTGTGATGGAGACCAGGACCGTCTCCGTTCCATGCCCCGAACGGAAGCCGGACTGGAAGGGGTCAAGCCATGTTGCATCATCTAAGAAGGACTGCAGCTGCTCCATTACTGCCCTCTCAACTACCTTGCCCAGGTATGGAAGATTCGACACTGGGCGGTAGTTGGAGGGAACCGCAGGGTCCAATGATGGTTTCTTCAGTAATGGAGCCACCACCGCCTCTTTTAAGCACTCTGGAAAGACTCCTTGCTCAAGGGAGCTGTTTATGACATTCAACAGAGGCCCACGTAACCCCTCCAGGCAAGATCTAACAAGCCAGGAGGGGCACGGGTCGAGGGAGCAGGTGGCGGGCGAGCCGCAGCCACTATCTTATCAACAGCATCTCGTCCAGTGGCTGAAACCGGTCGATGGTGGGCCCGGCGGAGGGGGCCACGGAGTCTCGAGCTCTCTCACTGTATCAATTGTGGCCGGGAGGTCCGGCGGAGGCTCAGTATCTTGTCTGCAAAAAGCTCTGGAAAACACCGGCGGTAGGGGCCTGATCGCTGTTTTTGGGACGGTAGGGACCGTCGTCAGAGATCGAATTACCTTAAAGAGTTGAGCCGGGCGTGAGCTAGCAGACGCTATCAAGGCAGAGAAGTATACTTTTTGGCTGCCTTGACAGCTTGCTCATAAGTTTCTTTGAATAACTTATAAGCCGATATTGAGGCTCCGTCACGGAGTTTCCGCCACTCGCACTCTAACCGTCTCTTCTCCCGCTTCATAGCCCTGAGGTCCCTTGTATACCAAGGGGACCGATGATTGCGGGGTCGGAGAGAGGCGCCTAGGGGGCAATCTCGTCGAGCTCTAGCTAGTGAGGCATTCAAGCCTGCACCAGCTCATCGACTGAGACGCTGGTAGACTCCAGATCCCTCAGAGGCATTCAGGAACCTCTCGGGTTCCATAAGTCTCTTTGGGGCGAACAAAAATCCGTTCGCGCCGGCCCATGCATGGGGGGAGGCGGTTGCTCAACCGGATACTTAGAGCACAGTGGTCTGACCATGGAACCTCGATTACCGAGGCTAGGTCCACTTGAACCCCTGCACTGAACACCAGGTCGGGTGTGCCCAGCCAGTGCGTGGGTCCCCGAGTTACATAGGAGAGGCCCAATGTCGCCATGGTCGAAATTAGGTCCGTGGCTGCAGATGGAATGGGGGCTGCGTCGGGCGTGGACATTGAAGTCACCCAGGACAATGAGTCTGGGAAACCTCAATGCCTCCGACACAGTCTCCAGCAGCCGCGCCTGGCTCTCTGCCGGTGCGCTAGGGCGCACGGTACACCAACAGAATCGCCAGGCTCTCGGGACTCCACACTAGGCCGACACTCTCCAATCCTGGGGTGACAAGCGCAGGGGGTCGCTCTAAGGTGTAATCCATCACGGGAGAGTATTGCCACCCCCCGTCCCTCCTTCCTATTCTGGTGCGTGGCAACGTAATCAGGGAACCACTTCATGGAGGCAGATGGAATCGCTCTCTTGAAGCCAGGTCTCTGTGATACAGAACAGGTCCGCTTTGAGATCTTCACAAAATTCCCTGACCGTGGCAGTCTTATTCCCGAATGGAGCGTCGTTAACCAGCACCAGAGTGGAAGGGGAGAAGCTGGATGTCTACCAACAGCGTGTCTGGGGATAGGACCAGGTCAGAACTGGGTCGAGACCGCTTTGGCTCGAACCAGTTCTCGCAGTCAGGTTAGCATTTGGCCTGCGCCTACCGTACTCACCCCGCCCGAGATCACTGGAATACTCAGCGAACCTGATCGGCAGGAGTTGGCCGAGGGTTCAGCTTTCGGCACCCCGTGAAAAGGGGAGGCCTGTGGAGAAACCCATTTAGTCACCGCCGGCTCAGACCGACGCCCCTTGCTCCCGGTCTCCCCAAGCGTCAATGTGCTCCCCGGGAATAAAAATAAAAATAAGGGGGAGGGGAGGATGGAATTAAATATATTTAATATTAAATTAAAATAAGGGAGAGGGAGGATGGAATTAAATATATTTAATATTAAATTAAAATAAGGGGAGAGGGAGGATGGAATTAAATATATTTAATATTAAATTAAAATAAGGAGAGGGAGGATGGAATTAAATATATTTAATATTAAATTAAAATAAGGGGAGGGAGGATGGAATTAAATATATTTAATATTAAATTAAGATAAGGGGGGAGAGGGAGGATGGAATTAAATATATTTTATATTAAATTAAATTAAGGGGAGGAGGATGGAATTAAATATATTTAAAATTAAATTAAAATAAGGGGAGGGGAGGATGGAATTAAATATATTTAATATTAAATTAAAATAAGAGGGAGGGGAGTATGGAATTAAATATATTTAAAATTAAATTAAAATAAGTGGGACGTGAGGATGGAATTAAATGTATTTAATATTAATTTAAAATAAGGGGAGGAGGATGGAATTAAATATATTTAATATTAAATTAAAATACGGGGGAGGGGAGGATGGAATTAAATATATTTAATATTAAATTAAAATAAGGGGAGAGGGGAGGATGGAATTAAATACATTTAATATTAAATTAAAATAAGGGGGAGGATGGAATTAAATATATTTAATATTAAGTTAAAATAAGGGGAGGAGGATGGAATTAAATATATTTAATATTAAATTAAAATAAGGGAGAGGGAGGATGGAATTAAATATATTTAATATTAAATTAAAATAAGGGGAGAGGGAGGATGGAATTAAATATATTTAATATTAAATTAAAATAAGGGGAGGAGGATGGAATTAAATATATTTAATATTAAATTAAAATAAGGGGGGAGGGGAGGATGGAATTAAATATATTTAATATTAAATTAAAATAAGGGGAGAGGGGAGGATGGAATTAAATATATTTAATATTAAATTAAAATAAGGGGTAGGGGAGGATGGAATTAAATATATTTAATATTAAATTAAAATAAGGGGAGAGGGGAGGATGGAATTAAATATATTTAATATTAAATTAAAATAAGGGGAGAGGGGAGGATGGAATTAAATATATTTAATATTAAATTAAAATAAGGGAGAGGGAGGATGGAATTAAATATATTTAATATTAAATTAAAATAGGGGAGGGAGGATGGAATTAAAAAGATTATATTTGACTGTATGCATGCAGGGGCGGGGGAGGGGCAGGGGCGGAGCTGGGGAGAGGGCGGAGCCGGGGGCAGGGAGGGGGTGGAGCGGGGGCGGACCAAATCCTGTGGCACACCACCAACCAAAATGACACAAAATGACACTCTAACACAGTAATACATATAGTTAATATGTTTTTAAATGTATTTATACACTCAGTGTGAAACCCGGGCCTGTTTCGATGAACACAACATAGACATCCTGGCAGGAATGGCAAAAAGACACAAACTTCCCACACAGAAGTCCCATAACCAAGAGAAAATGCTATAAGAGTTTGGTGGGCTTTGACCTTGACTTTTGGAGTTGTAGTTCACCTATATCCAGAGAGCACTGTGGACTCAAACAATGTTGGATCAGGACCAAACTTGGCATGAATACTCAATATGCCCAAATGTGAACACAGATGGAGTTTGGGGAAAATAGACCTTGACATTTGGGAGTTACAGTTTCTGGCATTTATAGTTAACACACTTTAAAAATTGCTATCTTTATTTGGATTTCCATAACCAGAGATGTTGTTATTCATGTCCCATAAAGCTTTACCACTACTCGGTTTTCAATCTGGCTTTATCTCTAGGTATTGATTATCACATCATAGAGATTGCTATTTATCTCGCTATTATTGTACATTTCATCACAATTATGTTATACTCGCTGTACCCGGCACGCGTTGCTGTGCCCTATTTAGGAGATGTGAGAAAGTCTGAGTATGTAAGGGTTGGAATTGATGTTACTTATGGTCTTGGTGGGGTCATGGCTGTGTCGTTGTGGGTTGTTCTGGTGGGTGGGATGTTGAAGTCCTGGGGAGTTGTCGGTGTGTGGTGTTGCTGGCATTCTGCAGAGCTTGCTTTTTTGTGGGTTTTGCAAGTTTGTGTTATTCTGGCGGTATGTGTTTGTCAGTGGTGCCTGTGTCCCTGGTGCCCTATTTGTGTTAGTGTTATGTCCTCCTGGTAGTTGTTATGTCCTCCTGTGTTAGTTGGTTGTACTGTGTTGGTGTCTGTGTAGCAGTGGTATGTATGCATTGTGTGTGTTGTGTGTCTGTTGTGTTGTTGGTCTGTAGAGGTAGGCATCGCGAGTTGTGTGGCTGTCATGTTGTGGGTGTGGTGTTTGTAAAGTGGGTGTCTTTTGTTGTGGGTGTCTGTTGTCCTGTGAGTTGTATGTATGGGCTCTGTGCACATAGTTGTGTATCTTCTGCATATTGGCGTTGTGTGGTATTTTGTGTTGGCTTGGTCTTTTGGATTGTGTTTCTCGAGTGTGGGAACCTGCTCCCTCCTAGAGCTTGGCCTTGGCCGTTTAACCCACAAACACCAACTGACTAAACTCAAATCACTCAGCATTCTAATCTAGCCTTGGCTGTCTCCGCCCACCGTTACTATGGGAACTCAGCCTCCCTTCATTTTGTGTGGGTCGATGTTGGCCAATGCGATTTGCGGCCGGCCGCAGAGGACGCTGGGAAATGTAGGGTTTTTTATCGTTGTTTTAGGGGCCTTCTAGGTTTTGGGGGGGGGAAGTTTCTTTGCTAAAAACCTTCCTTGCCTGAGGCCTATTTTTGTTGCCAAATTTGGTGTCTCTGCCTTGTAAGGTTTCTCTGCCTAGGATGGTCGTTCGATGACGGGTCTTCCTTTATATATATAGATGATTGAGAGTACACCAGTAGCCTCAATACACTGTTGTTTATTTAACTACCGCATACATTAACGGTTTGTATTATAACACTGTGTGGTATTTTGTTACCCCTGTTTGTTTATTCGCATCTTAGGATTCTGGCCAGCCATCGAGAATGTACTTTTAAGATGGGCATCCCAGTGAGTCTTCTATGTAATGAATGGTCAGAGGTATTGACTTCTCTCTTTCTTACACTATCCGTAAATGCTAGTTCTGCTCTGCTTCCTTACCGATGCCATTGAAATAGGCGGTGGCTTCTTCTGCTGGTCCTGCAAAGATGATTTCCCCCTTGTTCATCAAGGTCAGGTGGTCAAACAACTTGAAGATAGAGAAGCGTGGCTGGTGGATAGAGAAGATGACTGTTCTTCCTTTCCTGGAAAGTCTGCAAAGCAAAGATAACAGTAGCAGCATTAGAAGAGAGTAGCGCATGCTGAATTCCAGCCCTGAATGTCTGTCTAAAGGAAACCACAGAACAGCTGCACAAATGCCCTTCCCAGATGGGCATTTTTGAAAGTAGACTAAAACCCATTAAGGCAATTGCACATTGCAGAAGGTACTTACTTTGCTCATTCTCCTTCAGGAGATATCACTGTATGTAAGCTGCTTCTGAAATTGAAAACTGGCATGCAACTTCAGGGTATAAATGACTGCAAGAGAAACAACGTACAAAGCTCTCTGGCTGTATACACAGTAACACTCAAAACAGGGGGCAACACCGTAGTGAGTAAACTGGAAAAGCTATTCAGGTAGAGCAATTAGTACAGTAAACAATGGTATGTCAAAATATCATATATTCACAATCAAATAGTAAACATTTCATATGCCACAATGGGATGAATCAAGTACAAAAGTAAGGGTACAGGTGGATAAACCACAATGTGAGTACACCAATACAATGAACATTCAGTTAGTAACATGCATAATAGCAACATGCATACAGTATAGTCATCATAATAGTCAATGGAGAAGCCAAAAGCCAAGAAAGAAGAAAATCCTTCCTTGTTGTTAGGTCGCTACAGTTCTAGATAAACCTTAAGAGTACCGTTATCAGTGGCTCAGAGCTGTAGGTGGTGGTGGGAGGATCCCAGGGTAGACCATGTCAAGCGGAGAGGCAATTGGAGCACAGGAGACGCTCAGTGTGGCCAGGAATTACAAGGCGCATGTGTGGACACGCACAGTGGCGTGCCGCTAGTGTTTATGGGCGTCGTAGTTCAAGAAGGACGCTCAACAGGCCTAATTGCGCAATGCGTATGTGCGGGATTCGCTCAATGGCGGCCCGCAGTGAATGTTGGTCTATGTAGTTTGTAGGGAATTAGGCTCTGGAGACGTCCAGGATGTATCTATAGAGTTGGCAATTGCCGAAGATCATAAGTTCTTGTCTCGCAGTTCCCCACATAAGTGAGGGCAGCAGAGGAGAATGCCTGACGGCGGGAGCTCACTCCAAGGCCGGCGGAGGGCCGGTTCGTCACAAGGACCTTTTCAGAGGCAACGTTTAGGAAAATTAGGCGTCCTCAGGGGCAGTTAATCTTCATGAGTTATCCAAGTCACACGGAGGATGGACCATCCCATCAGCAGGAAATGGCCACGGAAGGATTTTCTTCTTTCTTGGCTTTTGGCTTCTCCATTGACTATTATGATGACTATACTGTATGTATGTTGCTATTATGCATGTTACTAACTGAATGTTCATTGTATTGGTGTACTCACATTGTGGTTTATCCACCTGTACCCTTACTTTTGTACTTGATTCATCCCATTGTGGCATATGAAATGTTTACTATTTGATTGTGAATATATGATATTTTGACATACCATTGCTTACTGTACTAATTGCTCTACCTGAATAGCTTTTCCAGTCTATATACACAGTAACCCGGTTAGGTTTTTCGGAATGCTATGAAAATTGGGAATAAATTCGGAATTAATTCACTTGAGAAGTGTTTTTGAAGCGATTTAAGGAACCCGGAAGTGGATTTGCAAATTCGAAGCCGCCCTTGCCATTTTTGGAAAGGCATCGAAATCGGCTGACGCGGAAGGGAAGAAATCACCTTCCCAAACGGGTTCCCAAACTGTCCTCTTTCCAAAGAGCGCGTAAGACGGTTCTCTTCCGTCAAGCGTTCTCATTAGAGTAAAGCTTTAACATCTTTGCTGTTAGTCCTCATCTAAATGTAGTAGAATGTAGAGATTTAGTTTTAATGTGTTTGAATGTGTTAATGTGTTGATTTTATTATTGTATGTGTTTTACCATTTGGGAGCTTGCCGGCCCCGCCCTCTACCTACTCTCGGGTGCCAGCGATCCTGCTGAGGCCTCCCTGCCTGCCCTCTTTTGATGGTGGGATGGTACCTTAGCGGGCTATCGCTGGCTGGCTGATCTCCCCTACCCCCTCCTTCCCCCCCCCCTTTCTCCTCCCTATTGTGTCGTGTTATTCTTGCTGCTGTTGTGTTACTTGAACTTCTGTAAACCGCTCCGAGCCTTCGGGGAGTGGCGGTATACAAGTTTGAAGTAATAAATAAATAAATATTGCTGTAAACTGCCCCGAGCTTCGAGAAGGAGCGGTTTATTTATTTATTTATTTATTCACACTTATCAGTCGCCACTCCCTTACGGCTCGGGGCAACTTACAATAAATAAAACAGCATAACTACCTGTAAATAAAACATTAAAATCACAACCTTAAAAACAATCTATATATATAAAGGAAGAGTCGTCATGGAACGACCGTCCCAAAAAGAGAAACCTTACAACGCAGAAACACCAAACTTGCCAACAGAAATAGGCCTCAAGCAAGGTACGTTTGTAGCAAAGAAACTTCCCCCCCAAAACCTAAAAGGCCCCCAAAACAACGAGTAAAACCTACATTTCCCAGCATCCTCCGGGCTGCCAACGACTCTCCCAGCCTCTAGATTCTGACAACATGATTGGCTGCCAATAAGGGCGGATTTGCATAACTCCTGTACTGGCCAGCCAACATGAACATTCGGACCCATAATAAACTGTCAGAGGAGGATAAGGCAAAGGGCTGAGGAACAAACACAAACACCCAATTCACTTCCCACAGAAAATTTACCCCCCTACAAATCACAGACCATGCCCAAAATTGTCAGTAAGGCTTCATTAACTTAATTTCCCTGACTAGGCCTCACTTAATGGAATGCTGTTTACGCTCTGAATTGACAGAAAGGCTTCATTAACTTGATTCTCCCGATTACGCCTCAGCTCACTGGACATTATGTATGGCCTGAATTGACAGTAAGGCTTCATTAACTGGCTGTTCCTGACTAGGCCTCAGCTCATGGGACACTGTATATGGCCTGAATTTACAGTAACCTACCTTGGCACACAGAGCCCCTATGACCCATGCTACATTCTACTATAGTTTGGAGGAGGGTGGGCCATGGATTATGGTACTTGAAGTACCTCCATGGATAATGGGATTTGTACTACTTCACAACCCATCATTCTCCACAGACCACTGTGGCCCAGAACCAAGACCAATAAAGACCAAACTTGGCACACAATGCCCCCCATGACCCACACTCCATCCGACTGCAGTTCAGAGGAGGACACACCATGGATAATGGGATTTCAAGTACCTCCACTCACTTCCAAAGTTAACTTCCAAGCATCAACCTCTACATCAACACAGCAGACGGAAAGACAAAAAACATTGTATATCCACAAGCTATGCAGAACGCCAGCAACACCACACACCAACAACTCCCCAGGACTTCAACATCCCACCCACCAGAACAACCCACAATGACACAGCCATGGCCCCAACAACACCATAACTAACAACAATTCCAACCCTTACATACTCAGACTTTCTCGCATCTCCTAAATAGGGCACAGCAACGCGTGCCGGGTACAGCTAGTTCTATATAGATACAGTATCAAGAATACAATGTCAGGAGGGGCCTGTTGATTTAAAATCCGAAAGCCTGTTGGAACAACAAGGTTTTACAGGCCTTCCGGAAAGTCAGGAGACTCGGAAGCGCACAAATTTCGACAGGTAACGCGTTCCACAGCGTTGGGGCTATAATAGAGAAGGCCCTCCTCCACGTCGCGGTGAGATGGTAGGACTTGTGGCTAGGGATTGTCAAGAGGCTATGCGTCTCTGAACGCAGGGGTCTAGTGGGACAGTATAGGATGAGGCGGTCCCTGAGGTACACTGGCCCCAGACCATTCAAGGCCTTGAAGGTCAATACCAGCACTTTGAAGGTAATCCGGTACTCCACTGGGAGCCAGTGCAGTTTGCGGAGGATGGGCGTAACATGGCAGCTCGTTGGGACACCTGCCAGCAGCCGAGCTGCAGCGTTCTGCACCAGCTTAAGTTTCCGGATCACCGACAAAGGAAGGCTGATGTAAAGAGTGTTACAGTAGTCTAGCATCGAGATGACCGTGGCCTGGATCACTGTGGCTAGGTCGCGTCGAGACAAATAGGGGGCCAACTTCCTCGCCTGGCATAGATGGAAGAACGCTACTCTGCTGACGGTGGAGATATGTGTCTCCATGGATAGTTGAGAGTTGAGTGTAACCCCGAGACTCTTTACAGTTGACGACGGACATAGCGTCGCGCCGTCTACGGTGGGAAGCTGAACCTCCCTAGTGCCCGGGCGACCAAGCCACAGGATCTCTGTCTTAGCCGGATTCACCTTCAACCTACTGGCTCGCAGCCATGCAGTAACAGCTTCAAAGCAGCGATGGAAATTATCGGGTACGGATTCGGGTTGGCCCTCCATCCCCAGAATGAGCTGGGTGTCATCAGCGTACTGGTGACACACCAGCCCAAAGCTACGAACCAATCGAGCAAGTGGTCGGACATAGATGTTAAATAATAGAGGGGAGAGGATTGTCCCCTGAGGAACCCCACAAAGAAGAGGGGAACCCCCGGAGACAGCCTCGCCCCTCCTCACTCGCTGTAACCGGTTCCGGAGGAAGGAAGACAGCCATTTCAGGAATGTCCCCCTCACCCCAGCCCCGGCAAGGCGGTGGGTCAAGAGATCATAATTGACTGTATCAAATGCTGCTGTGAGGTCCAATAACACAAGCAGCGCCGATCAGCCCTGATCGAGTTGGCATCACAGCTGGTCTGTGATGGAGACCAGAACCGTCTCCGTCCCATGCCCCGAACTGAAGCCGGACTGGAAGGGGTCTAACCAAGTTGTGTCATCTAGGAAGAACTGCAACTGCTCCATTGCTACCCTCTCAATCACCTTGCCCAGAATTTATTGTTTCATCTAGAAGTCGAAACAATAAATAAATAAATAAATAAACAGGGCTCCTGTCGCAGGCCCTTCTCTCCCGCGAGAAGACCATGGGGCAGGAGCCCAGTTTAACCCGGTTGGGAAGCCGATCGCTTCCCTCCTGCGTCAGTCTGACACAGGAGGGAAGCAATCAGTTTCCCAACCGGGTTAAACTAGGCTCCTGCCCCACGTCTTTCTCGAGGGAGAGAAGGACCTGGGAGGTTTTTTTGCAGGTTTTCCCGCATTTTATTTATTTATTTACTAGCTGTACCCGGCACGCGTTGCTGTGCCCTATTTAGGAGATGCGAGAAAGTCTGAGTATGTAAGGGTTGGAATTGTTGTTAGTTATGGTGTTGTTGGGGCCATGGCTGTGTCGTTGTGGGTTGTTCTGGTGGGTGGGATGTTGAAGTCCTGGGGAGTTGGTGTGGTGTTGCTGGCGTTCTGCATAGCTTGTGGAGATACAATGTTTTTTGTCTTTCCGTCTGCTGTGTTGATGTAGAGGTTGATGCTTGTGTGGGTGGGGTACTTTGGAAGTGAGTGAAGGTACTTGAAATCCCATCATCCATGGTGTGTCCTCCTCCGAACTGCAGTCGGATGGAGTGTGGGTCATGGGGGGCATTGTGTGCCAAGTTTGGTCTTTATCGGTCTTGGTTCTGGGACACAGTGGTCTGTGGGGAATTATGGGTTTTGAAGTAGTACAAATCCCATGATCCATGGAGGTACTTCAAGTCCCATGATCCATGGTCCAACCTCCTCCAAACTGTAGTAGAATGTAGCGTGGGTCATAGGGGCTCTGTGTGCCAAGGTAGGTTACTGTAAATTCAGGCCATACACAATGTCAATGAGCTGAGGGCTAGTCGGGAGAATCAAGTTAATGAAGCCTTACTGTCAATTCAGAGCATAAACAGCATTCCATTAAGTGAGGCCTAGTCAGGGAAATTAAGTTAATAAAGCCTTACTGTCAATTTTGGCGTGGCCTGTGATTTGTAGGGTGTAAATTTTCTGTGGGAAGTGAATTGGGTGTTTGTGTTTGTGCCTCAGCCCTTTGCCTTATCCTCCTCTGACAGTTTATTATGGGTCCGAATGTTCATGTTGGCTGGCCAGTACAGGAGTTATGCAAATCCGCCCTTATTGGCAGCCAATCATGTTGTTAGAATCTAGAGGCTGGGAGAGTCGTTGGCAGCCCCGGAGGATGCTGGGAAATGTAGGTTTTTTTACTCGTTGTTTTGGGGGCCTTTTAGGTTTTTTGGGGGGGAAGTTTCTTTGCTACAAACATACCTTGCTTTAGGCCTATTTCTGTTGGCAAGTTTGGTGTTCCTGTGTTGTAAGGTTTCTCTGTTTGGGACGGTCGTTCCATGACGGGAACCCCTTTATATAATAGATTTATTTATTTTGAGATTTATTAATCGCCCATCACAGATGGCTCTGGGCGATTTACAATAAAACACGCAATTAAATACCTAAAACATCTAAACAATTTGAGCAATCTAACCAGTTTCTCAGCCAAACGCTGTCGCAAACAGCCACGTTTCACAAGTTGAGCGAAAGTCTTTTAAATCGCGAGTGGCTCTGATATAGGGAGGAAGGGCGTTCCAGAGTGATGGAGCGATCACCAAAAATACTCTACACAGGGGTTGATGTCAGATGGGCTTCCTTAGGGCCGGGGATCTGTACAGGCCCGGATTAACCCCTTTTGGTGCCCTAAGCCACATTTTGGAATTACGCCCCCAAACCAACCTCTACCGCACCCCCCCCACCTCCTCGTGCCGCCACACACCCTCCTCCCTTGAGTCAAGGAAGGAGGGCGCGAGGAGGAGGAGGCGGAGGGAAGCCCCACCTCTGCCTCCTGCGCCATGTTCTTAGGTGCCACGCATGCCCGGCAGCGGCCCCGGGAGCTTCCCTCCACCTCCTCTTCCTCGCGCCCTCCTTCCTTGACAAGGGGGCGGGGGTGATGGCGAGGGGGAGCGCCATTCCCTCCTCCCCCGCACCCTCGCAGCGCTCTCTCCCTCCCCCGAGAGAGAGAGTCATCTCCATGCCGCGCGTTGCGGTTTTGTTTCAACATTTTTTTTTGGGTCCGTGTGAACTACGCCCCCTTTGCTTGCGCCCCTAGGGCATGGCCTAGGGTGGCCTTATGGGTAATCCAGGCCTGGATCTGTAATAAATTCTGATGGTCTGATGTTCCTGCAGTGATCTCCAGGATCGACAGGAAACAAGGCGTTCCCGTAGGCACGTCGGCCCCTGACCATACAAGGCCTTGAAGGTTAATACCAGCATCTTGTGGGTAATCCGGAACTCGACCGGAAGCCAATGTGTTAGCGGTATAGAGCAGGTGTTATATTGTTCATCACAGGAGTTCCCGTGAGGAGTCGGCCACCGCATTCTGCATCAGTCGAAGTCTCCGGGTCACCAATAAGGGAAGGCCAACATAGAGGGCATTACAATAGTCAATTCTTGAAGTTACCGTGCGTGTGTGCATTGCGCAATCGCGGACGCCATTGACGAAGCCATTCCAAAATTTTGAAAGTTTTCTGAATCAATTTTGAATTTTTAAGGAATAATTTCGGTATTAATTCAGAATCGAAGCGCCAGTGCCCCCTACATCCGAAATGAGTTTTGAACCATTTTTTAATGGATCAACCAGCCCTAATACACAGCAGCGTACCATACATGTATATCTTATCTCATGGCCTTACACTTTTTGTGTATGCATTTTTGAGAAGGTGTCCAACCAAATTCTCCAAAGATGCCTGCCACAGTTAGTCTTGTGTTGGGATATAGAGAAAAGAAAGGCCAGGCATAGAACTCACTGGTGTAATAGCTGCATGATGGAGTTAGCTGTGTTTGCATCCAGTCCTGTGGTTGGCTCGTCCAGAAAGATCAGGGATGGTGATGTGATCAATTCCATGCCAATGCTGCACCTTTTCTTCTCTCCCCCCGAAACACCACGCAGGAATTCAGTCCCAATCTGAATGCCATGGTGAGAAAAGGAAGAAGAGTGGGGGGGGGGGGGAGAAGATCAGGGTTGCAAAATCCACTGTGTCTCTCAG